>JAVFHQ010000046.1:0-232137 GCA_035135055.1 Oleoguttula mirabilis | reverse complement strand
GATAGCTACCTAACGAAGGAGTAGTACGTTAATAAGGTAGATAAAGGACTATATAAACTATATTATACTATAGTATTATAGCCTACTTTCTATATCGTAAGAGTATAACTATCTATATATAAACAAGCTATTATCTTAACTAAGACTAGATAGCGTAGGCCTATATACTAAGATAGTACTCTACTCTATTATATAATCTTAGTCTTATAAAAGTATATTATAAAGGTCTACTCTTCTAGCTTTAAGCTAAAAGCTACTCTATATCTTAGTATTTTCTCTTCTCTTTCTTCTCTATTCTAAATCTCTTAACTATACTTTATAGCTCTTATATTATAGGCGCTTATAGCTTTAGTATCTTCTACCTTTATATATAGCTCTTCTTTTATATATACTATCTCTTAGACTAAGTACTTATATATAGACTTAGTACTATACTATATATAGTTCCTATATACTAAGTCTATATTATTCTTCTATCTAATATATTCCTATTTTCTAGCTATTAGCTAAAGTATTATATATATAAAGGAAAGAATAGTCTACCTTAAATAGTCTTTAAGTAAACTCTAGCTAAAGTACTACTAGCTTTATATCTTATAAATATTATATATATACTAGAACTTAGTCTTCTCTATTAGAGGTTAATATCTCTATCTATCTCTATATATAGATATTATATATACTAGCTCTATACTAGTAGTATATCTATATAGTTATATAGTTAGTAATACTATTCTTAAACTTCTTCTAAATTCTAGACTATAGCTTAATTAGATCTTCTTTCTCTAAGTTTATTATCTTTATAATATAGTCGTAGAGTATATACCTAGTAGGCTACTTTAGAATATTTCTAAGAGCGAACATTATACTAATAGTCTTTATACTAACATTAACCTAGGAATTAACTCGCTTATAAAGTCTCTCTATTATAATAACTTTAATACCTACTCTAGAACGATAAGCCTTTCCGAGCAGCCGGTGTATAGTTAATAGGTTCGGCAAAGAGTGTTATAGCCTAAAATGCGATAGTAAACAGCGCCCCCTATATATTTACCGCTTTTACGTATCTCGCTGCAAATACTTTAACTCCCTACGGCTTGCATCTAGCTAACTTATTCGTCCTACTAACCTACCGTCACCCAATGAACCGTCGCAACCTTACATGTAACTGCGGGGCGTTAGCGAGAGCTATGTTTCGCGATTCGGCAGTGACGTACTATTAACGGTACAGATCGTAAAGCATAACCACCCCAGCTCCTTCCCGTGCTAGTAGTGGAATAGGACAAGATTAACGATAGTGGGAACCAGCACAAGAACAGCTCCGCACAAAGACTTGATAATGAGTTGCTTCAGAACATTCACATGTACATTCGGAGAGATGGCATTGTGCCAGATTCTGTGCGAATTGTGCAACGAGTGCATCGACGGCTCCGACCGTGTCTCGATCGTGGTGCCCTTGAGTATATCGAACGGGCGGTCGTTGGGTTGGTTTCCCACAAGAACATGGTCGCTCGAATCCTTAGCAGTTCTGACGTCTGCAAGCAGTGTTGGGCGCACACGGCGGCTGTTGAATTGGAACGCGGGAACCAGTAGCCAGATGAAAACGCCGGTAAGGGCGAGGTTGATGAAGATGTCGTATGTGAGTAATGGAAGCACAACTTTGTCCGGCAAGCCGATCTTGCATTTTTCGGTGCGAGGAGCCAGCTCGGCTATAGGCCAAACGAATGCTGTGATGGCGATGGCTCCGAAACCGCAGACGACCACCAGCATGCTGACTACCCAGATAGGGTCCTTTATTCGTTTTCGGCGGATTTGGCGTAGTACATGCGCGCGCTCGATCAGGAAGACCTGGATAGCAGCTTTGAAGCCGAAGTAGAATGCGAGACACACATAGATCGCAGCACGGCATGAGCTTAGCGTTGCGAGATCGAGGCCATTGTTCAGGATAGCGGCGCTGGCCAAAAAGCCCAAGGCGATAAAGTCGAGCGCGAATACCAAGAAGCGGGTAAATCCAAGCTTTGGGTAGGCAGTCTTCCCGATGACCGGCGACAACCTCAAGCCTGCCATGATCAGTACACTGATAGTACAAAAGACGATCGGGACGAGCCTACCGAGCAAAACCGCAACGATGGTGATGCAGGCTAAGGAGAGGCAAGTGTAGGTCACGCGGGACTTCATCGTATCGTTGCTGGCTATATACGATACGCGAGACAGGCTTGGGGTATGCGGTGGGAGGTGAGAGGTCGACGAGGTTCTCAAGGCCGTCAAGAATCAAGCCTTGCTGGTACCGGGACTCGGCGTAGAGTGAGCGCTATACGGGTGTCTGTAGGCCACCAACGCGGCATGCGAGCTGGCAGCGAGCGACCCTGTGTTGTGATATGAGCATTTTCAGCTACATTTTGACGAACCCGAGGCGTCTTATGAAAATGTCTCGGTGCAAACAGGTCACAAAGCGTGTTTCCCCCTCTCGGCTACGCTTTCAGTGTTCTTCGTGCCGCAAATCAAGGTACAAGCCGTAACTTACGATAGAGGTCCCAAACCGAGCGAAGTGCTTGCCACTTGACAGTACGTACTTCCAGCTAATCCCTCCAATACCTAGCCTTGTGGCCCATATAGGATGTCGTCTTCCCGTGTAGACACTGACATTTGTACTTGCTCGCGAACAGAGCCTTCTCGTAGCTACCTTACCACACTCGATGTATCGAAGCCCAGAGTTAGCGGGCCTGACTTGGATTACTGCAGGAGGCTAGGTATGTTTACGCTGCAGGCTTCCGCTTGTGATATCCCCTCGGGTATCTGCATGTATTCGAGATGGCGCAGCCTTACCTTGTCAGCGCGCCGCGCAGGTATGGCAGAACTAAGACAACATAGCGTTGGCCGAGTGGCGTATTTGTATGATGTCGGCGTCTCGTCGCCTGATTGTGCTCTTCGGATTAACATGCCGCTACTGCATGCTTTGTTCGACGACGCTTGGTCAAATCGGACCCTCATCTATGAGCGGCCTATTTGATCGTGCTGCTTCCGAATAACACTGTGGTAAGCACGGTGGCGCGGCAGGGTGCTGTCCCTGGATCGAGAATCGATGGTAGTACCGTACGGTCTAGATCGAATCCAATGCTCAGACCTGCCATATGGCTGTGTGCAGGGTCGAGACGGCCTGTGATACTCTAGACTCTGGACAGCGCTCCTGCGGGAGTTGTCCGCTCCGAGAGTTCATGCCCCGACGAAAGTCATCGGCCCGGCGGCGGCATCTATGCAGTCAAGAGTGAGTCGGCTCCGGGCCTCGGGCAAGTGGCCGCCGAGCTTTAGCCTTCACCGCAGACTCCGCACTCCGACGATGTTGGAAGCGAGGCAACTCCTCCTCTTACGACATCACTACGACGATCATTCTCATGGATGCAGAGTGAGAGTCAGACCCAGAGGGGAGACCCCGTGCGCGTGTGCGGAGACGATAAGTAAGATTTCTGGTCGTTTTGTCCCCTCACTCTCGTTCCAAGCAGAGTCGTGTCCTCCAGAACCACACTTGCACGTCTCGAAAGCACATGGCTCGCCTCAATCTCCCCTCAATCTGCTACACTGCACTCGCATGTACACTCCTGGTGGCCTCCGATTCGCAGCAGCCTTGGGAGCAGTACAATCGCAGCCCAACATCATGGTCCCTGAGCCCCAAGTCGATATACCGGACCACCGGCAACGCTAGCGCCCAAGGCCATGCCCATGAGCTGAAGATATCCATGCATGCCGGCTCACATGTATCACTGGACTTCGGTATCGAAGTAGGTGGTCATGTCAGCTTCAACATCGACTCAAACTCATCCCGGCCTGTATCTTTGGCATTCGCAGAGTCACCGTCTTTCGTTCGTCCGATCTCGGACGACACCGGCGCTCTTCCGGCCGAGGACTATGATCTCGCTCTCGCTGTCCATGTGGCGCAGAATAGTAGCTGGTACATCACGCCGAAGGACAGCTTCAGAGGCGGCTTCCGCTTCGTTACCATCAATGCTCTGGCCGACGTCACGGTCTCCAATATAACTTGCACGATAGGCTATGCGCCTTACATGCATGACTTGAGAGACTACTCGGGCTATTTCTACACCTCAGACCCTGACTACGAAGTTCTCAATCGCATATTCTTCACCAGTGCTTATACTGTGCAGACGAACATCGCGCCGCAGGACACTGGCCGCTTCCTACCGCAGGTCAAGCCAGGCTGGGACTACAATGCCACCATTGGTGTTGGAAAGGGTCCGTTTTTGGTCGACGGCGCGAAGAGGGATCGTGCTATTTGGCCTGGTGATCTAGGCGTATCTGGCGTTACTGCCTTCTTGGCCTTCGGTAGTGATGGTTTAGAGGCTGTGCATAATGCGCTCGAAACAGTCTTCTACTACCAGAACAGCTCTACGGGAGAATTTCCGTTCGCTGGACCAGATACGGCGTCTTTCCAGTCTAACCCCTTCCAAAGCGACACCTATCACGCTTGGTCTCTGATATCGATGTACGACTATGCTATGTTCTCCGGTGACCAAGCTTGGCTCAACCGGCATTGGGCTAATATCAGCGGAGGCGTCGATTTCACCGTACGGAATCTCGACTCAGCGATTGGCCTGCAAAACCAAACACAAACGAACGACTGGGGTCGGCAAGGTAGCGGAGGATTCAACTTGGCACTGAACGCATTGGACTATCACGCACTTTTGTTGATGGCATCGCTTACGAACAGCTCTGCACAGAGCCATGCCTGGCTGAGCGCTGCAGAGCGTCTGAAGCGGAGCTACAATGACCTGCTGTGGGATGCCTGCGCCGGACTCTATCGCGACAACGGAACGACGAGCTTGCATCCGCAAGACGGCAATGCAATGGCTGTACTGTACAACTTGACCGCCAATGGATCGCAAGTCTCCTCCATTAGCGAAAAGCTCACACATAACTGGAACGCCATCGGTCCCTTGACGCCCGAGCTACCGGACACGATCTCGCCTTTCGTCTCCGGCCTGGAAGTACTAGCGCATTTTCGCGCCGATCAGCCGCAGAGAGCATTGCTGCTCATGCAAAGACTGTGGGGCTATCTTCTTGACAGCCCATTGATGACCGGCAGCACGATTTCGGAAGGCATTACAGCGAATGGAAGCTTATACTATCGGTCGACCGCAGGATACAACCATGATGCAAGCTACACTTCGCTGTCCCATGGCTGGAGCTCGGCGCCGGTGCAGGTGATGGTGGTTGAGATGCTCGGGTTGAAGATCACTGGTCTTGGTGGCAGGACGTGGACGTTGCGCCCGCAACCCGCTGGTTTGAGTGACTTGCAGGGTGGCTTTCGCACGGTACTTGGCAAGTTCGATGCTGCAGTCAAGGTCGAAAATGACGGCAAGAGAATAGTCGTGCACCTCGCGACACCTATTACGAGCAAGGGTCAGGTACCGCTCAATGGCCGCTGGCAGACGGTGACCGTGAATGGCAGAGTGTGTCAGCGGAATGGCAACGCATGCGTGGTCCCGGGCGGCCTGTCTACTGTGATGATGGAGACGTGAGCGCCTTGCTCGAGCGACACCACTAAAGTCACTGGTGGAGAAGTGCAAGCTGATATACCGCTTCGGTGTCAGCGCCGCGCCCACGGTCCTTGACGGGGTGGCCTATTACCCGACTTGGTCCAGAGACTTCGTTGCGCTGGACTACAAGACTTGTCAGGAAGTGTGGAATCTCAGCGTCGTGGACATTATCACGAACTTTGCTCCAGTCACCTCGGATCAGAAGTTGGTCCTACAGCTTGTCTCGCGCTCGAGTCCCCAGATAGACGGGGAGGTCCTCTACTTCACCACCCTCGTCCATGCTCTCCTTGTTGCGGTCAACATCAACAGCGGGAAAGTTCTGTCGACCATCCAGCTGAACGCACACCCTATGGCACAACTTACCATGTCGCCCACAGTATACAGGCATCGTATCTTTCTCGGTTCTTCGTCATTCGAAGAAGTTGCAGTCACAGAGATCCCTGGCTATCAGTGTTGCTCTTTCATTGGTGACATATGCGGCGTCGACTTCGATGTTTCAACGAACGAGTTCACTATTGCCTGGAACGTGCCTACACTCCCGGCGGGCCAGGGATGGTCTGGTGCCGCCATATGGGGCTCGCAGCCCTCCATTGATATCATCCGAAGCCAGTTGGTTATCGGGACGGGAAATGTGTATACGGTACCAGATGCCATCTCGCAATGTCAGAACGCCACAATGAATCTCACGGTTGTCATCAATGGCTCCGAACCGGATCCATGTATTCCGCGAGACGTGTATCAAGAGGCAATCATGGCGCTCGATTTGCTACAGGCTTCATCAACTGGGCCACTATACTCACATCGCTCGACGCATGGACGTTGGCGTGTGGTTTGATCGGCGGTGCGCTCCCCAGAAACGCCGCTCTATGTCCCTACACGCCGGGCCCAGATGCCGACTTTGGTATGGCGCCCACATTCGTACCGGGAAGCGCGAACACACCCTTTTCGCGAGACACGGTTGTGGTTGGGCAGAAGAACGGGGCGCTGCATGCCCTATCTGCGCAAGGTGGCAGACCTTTCTGGACCACCGTCAGCAGTCCAGATGGCTCTGGAGGCGGCCTGATATGGGGCATCGCTGTTGACAGTAGTCAGGTGCACTTTACCGCTGCAAATACTGGCTTGCTGCCATGGCAGCCGTTTGGCTCAACCGAAACGATCAATGGCTCCGCTTTTGGGGCGGCGGACTTGAAGACGGGAAGCTTGGTGTGGGAGACTGTTAGCCCTGGGAACAGCACGTCGGTTGTTCCACCTACGGTCGTCAACGATGTGGTCTTGGTCGGTCGCACCACGCTTAACAATACCGGCGGACCTGGCGCATTCCTGGTACTGGACAAGCATTCCGGTGAAATCCTACGTGAGGTCCCTTTGGACTCGAGTTTCCACGGCGGCATTGCTGTGCAAGATGGCTATGTGATGTTTGGGACAGGATACACAGGAAGTGCGACCACGAATAGCAGTGGGTCTTTTCATGTCTGGAGCACTTGATGGGTTCCTTACAACAGTGGTCATCATCTCTTCGGCTGTGCTGCTCAAGCCACTTTAGTGTAAGACGCACTACTGACCTGACTCAGTGTCTTCCTGGGCTTCCATGTGAGCCTGCAAACTGTTCATATCCTTCAATGCAACCGCCATTCGCCTAAGCTCTGCGATGTCACCATGTTCACATGCCTCGTCTTCCACCAGGCTTGTCTCCAGTCGTGCGAGTGACTGCCCGATGCGCAACTGCAGACTGGTTTTGATCGTGGACAGGTATCTGCCATAGCATGCGCCCGGCGGAACGCCAAGTCCCTCTTGTTCGTCCACCATATTGTTTGCCATGCGAGCCTTGCGATTCCAGCGGTCCATTTGGCCAACGAGTACCTCCAGCATCTCCGTGACATCGTGGACCCTACCTTTCGAATTGTTAGTGGCGTCTGCAGCCCCAACGCTGAGGTGTTCGGTATACATCTCTTCCAGCTCGTCGAATCTGATATTCTTCGTGTCGATGTTGGCGCGGGCTGCAGCGAGTCGATCGTCGTTGGCCTTCCGCATTCCGCACATGTAGTGCTTGAGCTCGTCACCAATCAACTCGTCCGCAGAGGCATCGATACCTTTGCTGGCATAGATTCTGTCGATGATCTCCTCTGCCGTCTCCATCCGGACGATCTTCATGTGGTAATACATGACATGGACCACCTGAAGCTCAAGGCCTTCGATTAGAGCCTTGGAGATCTGTTGAGTGTTGCAATTGATGGAGTCTGCGAGAGTGCCTGTTGCTATCTTCGTCCATTGCAGACGCAGTGCAATGGCCTGATTGCGTATGTCTGCAAGGGTTGTCGTAGGTCCCGGACGTTCCTCACGGGGCAGAATTTGAGAGCTCGTCATGCTTCGGGTTGCCGAAGTGAGATATGTGAAGAAGCAGTGGGAGATATTTCTGCATATATGCTGCGCGGCTTCTTTGTATGACTGGCTCTTTGAAGGTAGCACCGACTCTAGTTGTCTCATCCTGTGTCACCCGCTCACAACCAGTACTTTCGCTCACCTTCCAGCATCCCTCGGGCGACCCCGCCAGTCTTGCCAGTGAGGACTTGACCCCTTCCACGCTTCAGGTACTGACCATACTGCATCTCACCAACAACGCCTTCCCCCTGGTCCCAGACAATATTCCCTCTGATGATAGTATATCTGGGCCAGTTGCCAACATGGATACCTTCGAATGGAGTGTAATCTATATCGTGGTGCAGGAGATTTTGCGTAATAGTGCGAGCTCCCCTGCCCGCAGAATGCCAGACGACGAGGTCTGCATCGTACCCTGGAGCTATGCTTCCTTTCATGCCATCAAGGCCGTAGAGCTTGGCTGGGTTGGTCGCAGTCAGCTGTACAAACCGGGGCAGGCTCAGCCGTGCTTTCTCCACCGGCAGGCAAGCCGGTGTCTGGCTGAAAAGCAGCGGCATCCTCGTCTCCACGCCCGGCAGGCCATTCGGTATCTTGGAGAAACGAGGTATGCCGTCCATCAAGCCTAGTCGTTTGCCACCCACGGCATCGTACTTACTGGGTGCGTGATCCGAGGAAAAGGTGGTGAAGGTGCCGTTGGCGATGCTCTGCCACAGCCCTTCCAAGTCCTTGGGATCGTGCCGCAAGGGAGGTGAGCAAACATGCTTGGCCCCCGAGAAGTGATCATGCGGCTCGCCCTTGATCTTCTCGGAGAGCAGGAACAAGTAATGTGGGCACGTCTCCGCGTGTATAGGTAGTAGCCGTGTCTGTGCATCTCTCACGTGCTGTACCGCTACCTCAGAGCTCATGTGCACCTGCGGACCTAATGGTTAGCGCATGTCTCGGTCCAAGTCTGCTACCCAGTATGCGTACGATCAGCATAGGAGCATCAGCCAGCTCAGCAAGGGAAATTGCCCGGTACGATGCCTCGTCTTCTGCAATCCGTGGCCTAGCAACGGCATGGAAATACGGTTCGGTATGCTTGTTGCGCTCCAGACCCTCGATGATGAGCGAGATCATGTCATGAGACTCTGCGTGGATCATTGTAGTCATCCCAAGGGCCTTGCAGGTGAAAAGAATGTGCAGTATCTCACGGTCGTTGACTAGAACTAAAGTCAGAACTAATCTCCAGACCTCAAATTCGGCTTATGTTCTTCGGCTGCTTACGCTTCATGGCCTCGTAGGTCATGTACAATTTGACGCTCGTGATGCCCTCTTCTTTCGCCAGCACTGGTAACTCCTGATCCAAAATGTTCTGGGTCGGGTTCGTGAGGATGAAGTGGAAGCCATAGTCGCAGTAGCTTTGGTTTTTGGCCTTGGCATGGTAGTCTTTCAGCACCGGGTAGAGAGAGGTGTCTTCTCGCTGCTGGGAAGCAAACGCAATGATGGTCGTGGTCCCGCCTGCTACAGCACTCCGCGAGCCGGTCTCCCAGCCATCACCAGTGGGTGCGTTCTTCTGAGCAAGATGGACGTGACTGTCTACACCGCCAGGGGTGATATAAGCCCCTTCGGCGTCCACTATTTTGGTGCTGGCCGAAGATGGCAAGCTGATGCCAATGCAGGATATCTTTCCATCCTTCACACCAATCTCCAGGCCTTCCGGCAGAACTTCACTGGCTGTTACCTGCTCAACGTCAGCGAGGCAGCTTGCTGGAAGATATGTAGGGATCGTGTTACGATGATGCCGTTCTTCACGATCAAGTCAAAGTCCATCTCCGAGCGCCGACGCTAACAGCACGGCAGGGATGTTGTTTTGGGTACGCCAGCAGTGAAGTCTCCCGACTCTTGAGGAAGAAGGAAACGAGAAACACTTCCTCGCCTCGACATCTCGCGCTCATCATACACCTTTTGTACCTGCATGCGGCCCAGCTATGGCCGGCTGCACGGCTAATATGTCTAAGCATCCACATGGACCATCGCCGGCCAGCGACCTTCCGATAAGAGATAGATGCGGGCAAGATACTAAGATAGGCTGTCCGGCGAATTATGTCGAATGAGCAGCAAGCTCAGTATATCAAAAGCAATGCGTGCGAAAGGTATAGCCAGATCGTTTCCACTGTCCTGCCTCTACCTGCCTTCTCATCCTCATTCCACCATGTCAAGGAAGATCACCGTTGCTGCCGCCCAGGTCGGTGCCATTGACCTGACTACACCGAAGAAGGCAGTCGTGGCAAGGCTCCTCAAGCTCCTGCATGAAGCAGCCGGGAAGAAAGTAAAGATCGTTGTCTTTCCCGAGTGCACACTGACCACCTTTTTCCCACGCCACCTCATTCCTTCGCAAGAGGAGCTCGACAAGTATTTTGAGCATGGCGAGGATATCACGCAGTCGCCCGATGTGAAGCCTCTGTTCGACGAAGCAAAGGCTCTCGGCATTGACATTGTGCTGGGTTACGCCGAGCGGACGCCTGATGGCACTGGGTACAACACTTGTGTCTACTACTCGGCCAGCGAAGGCAAGGTACTCAGCAAATACCGCAAAATCCATTTGCCAGGAACCAGTGAGCCCTTTGAGGATCCGAAGGCCGTCAATCAGCTCGAGAAGCGTTACTTCACGCCCGGAAATTTGGGGTTCGAGGCCTTTCGCGCGAGTGGTATGGTGCAAGATGCTGTGAAGAAGGAGACAGTGAAGGAGGGTGAGAGCACGATCGGCAAAGGCGATCCGATCATGGGTAGGTAGAGGTGTGACCGTGGACTTTTCGGATGTTGGCTGACGGTGAAGGCATGCTTATCTGCAACGACCGTCGGTGGCCGGAGGCCTGGCGTGTTTACTCTCTCCAAGGCGCTGAGCTGATAGTCTTCGGCTTCAATACCGGGGGTGCGTTTGAGCTTGACCCATCTGCAAAAAATGGATTAGGTGTGTGCTGATGTTGGTGGCGTTTTTTCATAGGCAATATGGCACACCTTTGGGGCTCGAAGCCAATGTCTCCGGAGGAGGCGAAGACCGAGGCTTTATTCCACTCAAGACTGGTCCAGCAGGCAAACAGTCCGTGCCCATGTCGATCGCACCCCTGTATCTTGTGTGCTGACCGTCATACAGGCTACATGAACGCATGCTTCTCGATCTCCTCCGCAAGGTGCGGGCTCGATGATGGGAAGTTCGATTTGATCGGTGGCAGCGCCATTGTCAGCCCGGAAGGGCATGTCCTCGCTGAGGCGAAGACGGAAGACGATGAGTTGGTGGTGGCGGACATTGACCTGGCTGCCGTCCGCCAGGGTAAGGAGAAGACATTTGACTATGGGCGTCACCGGAGGATTGAAACGTACGGACTGATTGACAAGCAGACGGGAGTGGTAGAACCCGATCTCTTGTGAATGGTCGATTTTGGCTTGCCGAATTAAGGCGGCGACAAGTTGCCGTAGCCGGAGAATGGCTCAAGTAAATGTTGCGTTTGTACGACGCTAGTCCGGCCAGTGACATATGTTGCATGTCTTGGCAGACACTCGATCATCTTCTTACTCTACCAACTTGTTGCGCTTCCAATCTATTCTTGCCTTCATCAAGATCAATCCGAGAAAGACCAACAAGTCCTCGTCGCTGAGTTGCACGCAACAGCGACACCACGACACTGTTGTACTCAAAGCCCACAGGTCTCGTCAACAGTCGCGAACAGCAACAAGTCATTATAGCCACGACACAATCCACGAGCATGTCTGAGACGAGTCAGCTGCCTACAGGAGGGATCGACGCGAGGGCCGTCCGCCGCATCCTCGGCAGAGACTCAACACCATCCAGCGGCAGCGGTCAGCAGCAGAGCCATCTGTTCCGCCCATTCACATGGCTTGATCTCGAGTCGATGGAGCTTACGTCTGCGACCCCACCCGTCGAGCCTGTGCGGTACGACCGGGAGGGTGCATGGCAAATCGCCAGGGACGCAGGAGCTGCAGGTGGGGGGTGGGAAGAGGACGAGATTGATCGTGTCCATTCCGAAGAGTGTTTCAAGCAGCTCGGCGTAGTGGAGCCGCTCACTGGCCTGCAGAAGGAGTTTTTCGAAGGTCTATTGGTCTATCTCGACCAGAAGGCTGCTGGAGGCGCTGGTGCAGGAGCAGATCGGAATGTCGGCGAGGATGCCGCGGTCGAAGATGACCATCAGCTCACTCAAAACAATGCGGCCACTCCCGAGTACCACCAACAACCCATTAGACATGACGGCGCCACCCCAAAATACGATCAGCAAGAGTGGCTGCAAGCCGAGGCGGACCGCCAAGTAGATGAAGCAGAGCGTTCCAGCGGCCAGAGTGGGAACAATGACCAAGAGAAGGGGGAGCCCGAGTATCGCGACTGTGAGAGCGAAGTGAAACAGATGGACGCCAAAGCGACCAAGTATCGTGAAGATATGGACCGCCGTGTGCCAGTTCCGCCGCGATTCCTACGCCAACCAGACCAATAGCATCAAGCACAAGCTGCTCTCAATGGAGGCGAACCGTCTGCAGTGGGAAGACATGCTGAGGATGGGTTACGCTCGCTGGCAAACTGAAGGGCCCGATAAAGCCAAGGCGTTTCAAGTCCATCTGCACAATGCTTGCATCTACTCCCAAGCCCTCGTACGCATTTACGACATCTTGCGCTGGATGCCTTCGCCGCACTACGTCAAGCTGCTGCTGCGCGAGATCTCTCGCCATTACCACGAGCAAGCTGACCTTCTCTACCGTCTCCACCACTTCGAGCTAGGCGACCACCAGGTCGCCTGCGCCGTCGACCACCGTCTGGACGATCGAGACTATGCTGCTATCCACAAAGGCCATGGCGACTACGGCTTCGAGCACAACGAGTTCCGCAACGGTTGGACGGATCACCCGGGCCGCTTCACGGACCGCATGGCCATCATCCACAAGATCGTCGGCATGCATATCCGCCAGAGACGAATTGAAGGTGCCGCCCAAGACACGGATGGGTATTCTCTGCGCCTGCTTGGCCAACGGATCATGAGGTGGTATGAGATTGCATCGCGGTGGAGTTACCGGCAACGGTTCGGTATGAGCGGCGTTTCAGAGTCCGTTGGAGATTTCTCGACCCGCACCCACGACAGGTTCCTGGAGATGCGGTATCTCGTCTGCAAGGCCTCGAATTGTTACACGGACAGCGACTACGCTCCGACGTACTACGAGGACCGCAAGAATGGAGATCCGGGGGGTGGATGGGGTGGTTGATTGGATGGTAGTAAGAGGTGGGCGAGGTCTGCTAAGTGTGTCTCACTATGGATGATGCGGCACACGACGACGGGTCGAGCGGATGGTCAACGAGATGTCTAATCGTACAGAATGAGTTGAACAGTAGCAGCCTAGCCTCTCAACAGTAAAGGAAATGCAGCAATACACCATAAGTACACTTCAGTCCTGTTCTGTCCCATGCAGTCTTGCAAGTCACTCTTCACCTCGGCCTCACAAACCCCTGCTGCGGCTTAAGCTTCACGGGGAGGATGCCACCAAACGAATTCGCACTCTCCTCCTCTGCTTTCTTGGCAATGACTGGCAGGCCCTCCTCCGCGTCGCAGCAGTACTCAACGTCAATCATCAGCATATGGCTCTCCTGCAAGAAAGGGAGCCCCAGCAGCACATTGGGCACGCCATCTGTGTCCGCCGTCTCCGCGTTGTCTGGGATGACGATGAAGTTGACCTTGTGAAACGCCTTCTTGGACTTCCCAGCAACGAAGTCCAGATCAACAGAGTGCTTGGCGTCGAAGTGGTTGTCGCCGATCAAGTCGAATTGCCGGGCGGTCATGGTCCGCATCCGCTTGTGCGCTAGGGCCTCGCCGAGGAGAGCCTCCAGGGTACTCAGGTTGATGGTGTTGACGTCCGCGCCGGTGTCCAGCTTGGCCCACATGGTGACCTGTGCTCCGCTCGGCTTAGTAGCCGTCAAGGGCAACTCCGCTTGGTCACGGTCTGCCGGTTCGCGGTGCGCGACGCGGAAGATGTCATAGTCTCGCTTCTTGGGCACTCGGATGAACTCGTACTCCTCGTGGCAGTCGTCTTCGAAGTAGTGCAGACTGACGTCTGGCGTTGGGCAACGTGAGCGGAGGGTGTCTGGTGTTTGCACCTCGTGGACGGAATGTGAATTACCGTTCGAGGTATCCGCCTCGTACTCCGTTCTTGAGCGCTTGGTGCCGTTGCTGCGTGGCTCAAGCGTGTCGGCAATGTCGAGAGCCATGATTGGGAATGTGTCTATGTTTGGTCTCCAGACGAGTGGTGTTCACCTAGCGGACGAAATTGTGTAGGTGTGAGGTTGATAAGGGAAGCAGAAGAGTGCAAACTCCTACCAGCGAGGAAGCGCATCTTTATATTGATGGGCTGAGTCCTTCAGCCCTGGTCAAGGTCCCCTACCACACACCATCACGGAGGAGAAGACACAATTACCGCTCGGCGGCCTCCCGTTACCAGACGATGCCAGGTCCCGCTCGAGAGACGTTGGCCCCTTGGAAGGTGTCCCAGAACTCAGAAGGCATATTGTGCCAAGCGAGGCTCAGCTCCTCCCTCAGGCTGCCCCGCATTTGGGGCCATTTCGATACCAACACCGGCTGGGGTGCCTCGGCTTCGTATCGGGCAGGATGCGGCCCCAGGTTGTGAGCCAATGAGAGAGGGGGGAGACACATGTTTGCTAATCCGCGGTTGGCGTACTGCAAGACAGACTGCTGCCGAATGCAGGTCGCCATGCAAGATCGTTGAGGGAACGCGATGTGTGGGCAAGGAGGCGCAGAGTTTGGGACGCTGAGGCTGAGGTGAAGTGAAGCGTGATGAAGGCGGGGTCGGGGTCGGGGTGGGGTGGAGGCGCGGTGCATGGGTGCGTACTCTCCATCTCCATCTCATCAATCATCATGCGAGGTACCGTATCGTGCGGCTGAGCAGCTCGAAAGTTGATACTGAGCTCGGCAACTTGCATGCACACTGCATGATCGTGCAGCTTCGCTACTGCACTCGCTGTAGCACTCACCGGCGCGGCGATGGTGGGCATGCTCTGCCTCGTTGTGTAGTCTGATGTCGTCCCCTCAGGCCAAAATGAAATACGGTATTGTCAGAGTCCTCTCACGATCCACCTTTCAAAATGTCTGCATCTCCAATCGTCACCTCCCCTGTCGTCGAGACCATCACAGAAGAGCCGCCGTCACCTACAGCGCGCCGCAATACAGCTCCCTCTTTTCGCTCCGTTGAAGACCCAGAGGCACAGCAAGACACCACCAGACGCCGACGACCGAGTGGCATCCTGCGCACCAACACCAATGCCTCCACCGGCTCTCACTCCACAACCGAGCTCAAAGGCCTCGCGAGCCGGCGCAGCACCCTGACCTCAAATGACTCCACCCTGCTCCCATGCTCCCCAACCCTCGAGCGCGCGCCCACCTACCGTGTGGATGATGAGGCTCTCCACGGCTACCCTAAGCTCGCATCCTTCCTCGGCGGCCAGGAAGGCTACGCCATCTACCGCCGCTTCGCCAGCCTGAACGCGCGCAACCTGCTCTACCACCAAGCCAAGCTCGTCAATCTCGAGCATGAACTGCACGCCATGGAGCTAGGTTTTGCACACGAGAAAGATCTGCATTACAACATCCACCACATCTTCGGCGGCGAAGCCGGCACCTCGGGCTCCCAGCTCCGGCGGAAGTACGAGGAGGTGAGCCATGCCTTGGATAAGTATAACCGGCTTCTGCTCGAGCAGCAGAAGTTGCATGAGCTGCCATCGCCGGATAGTACGTTTGTGGACTCGATATACAATTTCATAACGAGTGATAAAGGGCCGAAGCCGGATTGGCTGCAGCACCCGGAGAACACGATCTATGCTGTGTGGGACGACGACCGTAAGCCGATTCAGCAGGACCTCGTGACGCTGAATCCCGAGTTCAAGTCGCAGGATTTGTTTACAAAGTTCTTTACGACGGTGGGGTTGGATTGGTGGCATCGGGTTTACTCGCGGTTCAAGGTCAGTCAGGATCTCAGCATTCTCCAACGAACGATGAGAGGGTGTCTGCCCACCCTGCTGACCGTCTCCGCTAACACGCTGTTATGCGCACCAAGAAGCCCGACGGCGATTTCGACGAGTACGTCTACCAAGCAAAGACACTAAGCCGCTGGATGGGCGCGGTCGTCATGATCGTTGCCTCCGCGCTACCCACATCCTCAATCTTCGCGCTCTACTTCATCCAGTCGGCTATCTGGCGATTGATATTCATCATGCTCTTTGGCGGTGTATTCGCGGCGGCGTTGGTAGTATTCACTGAGGCGAAGCCGATCCAGGTTTTTGCGGCTTCGGTTACGTTGGCGAGTGTGCAGGTTGTTTTTGTGGGGACAGCGCTTGGAAATAGTGGTGCTGGGGGAGGTGGAAACGGGTAGTCAGATACGGAGCGCAATGAAGTCGCCTTTCTATGTAGCGTAGCTGCGACGCACAACGTTCGCGGTATGGCCCCACTTCAGCGGGTAGCTTCCGCTTTTGGCTAAATGACTCCCGAGACGAGTGATTTTCGTGACGAATGCGCATATGGTGATGAGGCGCTTCCCCGTGCAGCTCACAGCATCCATTCGTCCACGCATCCACGTGTCTGGTCGTGTCACGTTGCTGAAAATCGCTACACGGTCTCGCAGCAAGCTAGCCGCACCAATACGCTCCACCGCCATGTCAGGACCGGTGACGCCAGACTACAACGCCTACACCCACGCCGACCTCCTCACCCGCGTAACAGAACTCGAAGCTCAGCTCCGCGCGCTCAACACGCGCCACTCGTCACCCAGTCCGCCTCCTAAGAAGAAACCCAGGAAACCGCCCAAACCCTTCGACCCCTCCCGCTACAACTTCCGCTTCATCGCCCTGAAGTTTGCCTATTTGGGCGGCAACTACAATGGTTTCGAGCATCATACCAATAATACGACGCCGTTGCCTACTATCGAGGAGGAGTTGTGGAAGGCTTTGCGCAAGACAAGGCTTATCTTCCCGGAGTTTCGGGCGGGGCAGGGCGAAGAGGAGGTTTGTTGGGACGGGGTGGAGTACAGTAAGTGTGGGCGGACGGACAGAGGCGTGAGTGCTTTTGGGCAGGTTGTTGGGGTGAGAGTTCGCAGTAGTCGGCCGAAGGCGACGGCTGAAGATACGAATGGTGTCGGGCATGGTAGAATAAACGGAGCGCTGGAAGCGGATTCGGTGGCGGACAGTGACATGCTAGACGCCTCTGCAGGCGCACAAGGTGACCACGGAGAAGGTCTGTCAGAGGAGCCGACGCCTGGACCTGTCTGGGACACTATCCGCGACGAACACCCTTACATCCAACTCCTCAACCGTGTGCTCCCACCCGACATCCGCATATTAGCCTGGTGCCCTCACCCACCGCCCAACTTCTCCGCCCGCTTCAGCTGTAAGGAGCGAAGGTACCGCTACTTCTTTACCAATCCCGCTTACGCGTGTGCGCTTGGATCCGGCGAAGGCACGCTGGATATCGCGGCTATGCAGCAGGCGGCGGAGAAGTTGGAGGGTCTGCATGATTTCCGGAACTTCTGTAAAGTGGATGCGAGTAAGCAGATCGAGAACTTTGATCGGAGGATCTTTCATGCGGGTGTACATGCGGTGCGGCCAGAGAGCACGGATGACGATGCGGTGGGGCAAAACGGATTGGTTGGTGCACCGCAGATGCCAATTTCAAAGTCCGGTGAGCCGGAGCTGTATTACTTCGAAGTGCGAGGAAGTGCCTTCCTATGGCATCAGGTGCGTCATCTGGTCGCCATCCTCTTCCTCGTTGGCCAAGGCTACGAGCAGCCGGAGATCGTGGACCAGCTCCTCGATGTCCAGTCCTGCCCGAGTAAACCAGTTTACGAGATGGCAGACGACCGACCGTTAGTCCTCTGGGACTGCGTCTTCCCGGACTTGGACAAGTTGGGTGCGCAGGACCATCAGGTTGACGGGCTCCATGCTGCGGGGTATGAGAATGCACTGGACTGGGTGTACGCCGGCGCTGAGGCGGGCGGCCGCGATACTGCCAAGCGCTCCATTGCTGGAGTTGACGATGCGAAGTACGGCCGTAACGGCATCATGGATGAGCTGTGGGCGCTGTGGCGCAAACGGAAGATCGATGAAGTGCTTGCTGGTAGCCTCATGACCGTCGTTTCGCGGCAAGGCGGTACAGCCAAGCCATTGTCGAACGGAGCCGCCATTGCTTCTGCTGCGCCAGAGGGCGTAGAGCGGAGCGATAGAGTCTTCGACGGCAGTGATCGTCCGCGCACGGTTGGGAAGTATATCCCGATCATGCAGCGTGCGAGGATGGAGACGCCGGAGGTTGTGAATGCGCGGTATGCTGTCCGTAAAGGGCTGACGCCTCGCTCGGCTGGCAGCGGCGAGACGGTGGATGTGGATGAGTAGGTAGATAGCCATTAGCTAAGCTCAGCCCTTGGGCTCGTAGAGGCATGCACGTGCACCTCGCCAGACATCTTCGAGGACCTCTCGTCGCGGTAGTATGTTCTGCAGCCTCTCCGTCAGTTTTGTATCGAACACCAGGTGAGGCACATGCATATGCACGCATGAGAGAAGCAAGCAAGGCTAGTGAGCAGATAGGTAGGCTGGTAGAACTTACGGGAAACACGACCACAACATCCTCCTCCCCCTCCACCACTATCGACAGATAGAACCGAACCTCAAACCCCTTGAACGCTTCATAGATGAAGATGTCCTGAATCGACGTGGTGGGGATGAAGCGCGTACTGCTCGTCCAAAGGTACGACGGCGAGCTCGTGCTCGTCTGCACGCCGAGCCCGCGGATCACGAGCAGGGACTCGGAGGTGTAGCTTTTGCGGTTAATGAGCCAGAGGGTGCCTGTGCTGATGAGGAGACGGGTGAGGCGGGTTGTATGGGCGGTTAGTGTGGCGAGGAGGTGGGCGGTCAGTGGGGGGGTAAGGATATGGTGTTCAACGCGTGCGATGGTTCCAGGGGAGGAAGGGTAAGCGAGTCGGTAGTCGTGCAAGAGGGAAATTGCTACGCAGATGCCGGCAATAATGCGGGCGAGGAGGAGGGCGTAGGTTGATGCTCGGGTGGTCAATGTCTGGACGGGCGAGCGGGTGGAGACGGTGTAGAGGACTGTCGTGGGCGTAGGGCGCTTGACCGAGAGCATCGCCGTTGTTTCCTGTCTAGACGACGCTTCGATGGCATGTGAATTTGAATATTGGTCAAGTTGTTGGTGGAGACGACCTCGATCTCGCCGGCTGTTGTTGGTGTGGCGTGGATGTGGCTCGTGCAAAGCACAGACCATGACCCCGTTCCGTCTCATGCTTGGGCATTTTAACCTCTTGACCGACGACCTTTCAATCCATCTTCCCAAATTTCGAGTCCACGACAGACCGACCGGAGTGCGCGCAGTGTGACGGCGGCACACTGGCAGTGCCATTGCGCTCAAGTGAACCGCTCGCAGTCGCCAGGCCAGCAGCCGGGAGAGCTCTTATGCGTGATTACACCATGATCGCCACGACTCGTGCGAGCGGGTTTGGCCCAAGACTCCATGCCTTGTCCATGATCGCGCAGGATCGACTGCTGGTTTCATGACGACCGTATCGCCCACCTTCGCTTTGGCGAATGTCCAGGTCTGCGCATCTGTACAGGTACGCCCGGCGCTTGCACCATGCGTGCGCCTGATACCCTGGGGACTCAGAGAGACCTTGAGACTCGATCAGTGAGCGGGTTGTGTCGCCCATATATCCCCATGCCGGAGGGTACGCCTGTTTGGAGCGTCCAGTGGTGCGAAGCAGGCATGTTTCCCCGAAGCCATCCTCTCCACTTGAGGGAGCCTTGAATGTCGATGTTTCTTCCCTGTGGGCAATGCTGCAACTTTCAGGAAACTTTCATTTGCATGAGCCTACGGCCAGTCCTTCGGCAGGCTGCAGTTTGTTGACGTTAGTGCGAGCGGTAGCGCTCTGGGCAGCGTCGGCTTGGACGGCCAAACAATGGTCAGATCGCAGGCTATGACATTGGCCAGAGGCCGACAGAAGGCGGAGCGTCAGCACGGTGGGCGTGTCTTCTGGTCTCACAAGGAGATGGTGGGCATGAGTTGACACGGTTGGCCTTGGCAGTAGAGCAACATGGCAGTGCCAAGAAAGCTAATGCCCAGGTCAATGCCAAAGACGGAGCTTCAGCATCCCGTGAACACCGTGCCCATAAGAGGGCGACACGAGCAGAGCCTTGCAACCCCTCGTTGACGAGCTACGTCACATTTCAACACGACGACGAAGACCATGGCGCCACGGCGGGCATCGAGTTGACCATCGAGTTGACCATCGAGAGTTCTGTCGAGACAGCGCTCGAAGCGGTCGTCGAGATGCGGCTCTGCTGTGCATTGTGTCCGAGCAAACACTACCGGCTCGCACCAGACCCGGCTCGCCATCATGGTAAGCTACGGTGAGATGTTCCCCCGTATGGCGGACCGGCTTCGTCAACGCGTTACTTGACGGTTACTTCCCCATCTATGCACGCAGTTCGTCCCGTACTGCAAGCTTTGTGTCCTTGTGGCTCGACTCTCGCTCCCCATCACGCAGACCGGCACCGATGCCACCGCTCTACTGCAACATGCGTGTGCCACCAGAGATACACGCATCCTGCTCGAAGGTCGCAAGAGGCACCTAGTGTCTCCGGCTCGAACTGGACCGCCCAGCCAAAGACGTCGACGGCATCCTAGGGATACTGGCGATGCAGGAGCTATTGGTCTGCGAGATGTACACAGCAGTATCGATAAGCCCGAATGCATGGATGCGACACGTGCCCGGCATCATGGCGTTCGTGGAAGCGAACGGTGACAGCGTGGCATACTCGCCGTTCCACGAAGTCTTAGCCTGATCGCTTCGTACTTGCGGCTTGATGCATGCCATAGTGACGCGCAAGCCTTTCGCGATCGGAGGGCGGCTCTCACGGACGACAAGGGAGGAAACTCCGTCAGGCAGTACGAAGGCGTTGCTGCAGCTCGCTTGGCGCGTGCCCGGCTTGCCGGAGAAGGCAGACGTTGTCGGGTTCTAACGTCGGACGAACCACAGCTCCATCGCACGGGTACGCTCTCAGCCGCCTAGTCTGGAACAAGAGCTTGCGGACTGGCTGTCTGGCTACTACTTTGCGAAGCATGGCAACGCAAGCCACGGGCTAGCCTTCTCGCCTGTTAGTGCAAGAGAGGGATCGTATCCGTTGGACGGTTCGCCCGGCATACCTCTGAAAGCCGGAAGGTTCCACTCTTCCATCGACCCTACAGTACACGCTCTATACTGGACCTACCTGCTCCCCCTGCGCCAATCCACCTGGGACCTGACGAGGCGTCGAGCCCCCACCAACCAAACTCAGCGCGACATCGTCGCTGTTATCGATGAAATTGCCGGTTCGTTGAGCGAAAGCGTGCCCTATATGTCTGCAACGGCAGAAGGCTTGGTATGCAAAGCGCCGGCGGTCCGGGCGCCATTGCAATACGCCGTCCAGCGGTTCGAGCGGACGCAGAGCGAGGAGAAGCTGCAATGGTGCCGCGACGTTGAGCAGCACATACGCCAAGAGGTCCCGTTTCTGCAGTGGCAAGCTGTGCTGCTGTGGAGCTTCTAAGCGATCCTTTGGCTCTCCTAGGACGCATTGACAGCAGGCTGGTGAACCCATTTTGGCATTGATCGGGACAGGAGCTCGCCGATTGAAGGGAAGTCTCCCAAGCAGCCGTGTCGAGCACCAGCGTCCGACACGTGGCTGGACGGACGTTTGACAGCTTCGGGTGTCGTTTCTGAATCAGGAAGATACCCAACTGGCTACTATTGTAGTTGCGCATGACCCTTCTTGAGTGGTGAAGGCGTGAAGCTGCCCCCGACCGGATGTTGATCGGCACGTGGCTACTTCAAACAGTCCAACATGCTCGTGATGCCAGATGGGCTATCAAGGGGTTACTACACAGTCATCCCTTTACTAACCCTCCCGCCCAACCAAATCGACACTCTTATCGAACCGATTGTCCGGATCATAGTGCCCCTTCACCCCCCTCAGCCTCCCGTAATTCTCTGCATAGATCGCCCCCACATCCATCCAATCATGCAGAAAGCCCACGTGGTACTCCCCCGTCTCCTTCCCGGGCCCGCCGGCGATCTGCTCGCCAGCCTTCCGGAACCGCTGCATAGCCAGCTCTCTGACATCCTTCGGCGCGCCTTCGGGTCGGCAGCCGAGCACGAGTTGCATGACGTGCCGGCGCCCCGTCTTGCCGTTCAGCTCGCCGTGCGGCCAGGCCGTCGCGGCGCGGGAGCCGGAGGAGGTGTACGCGCCCTGTTTTGTCGCCACTGTGTCAGCCCAGGGTAAGTCCACGGGAACTCAGTCGGCTAGCAGGGGCCCCAGGCCGCCGCCGCCACCGCCACAGAACTGACTGAACTGACCTCCTGCATAACCTCCAACACCACCGTCGACCCAACCCCAAACCCCGCAAACGCCTCCACACTCTCCGCATACCACTCCCACGCCCGCACCAGCGTCCCCGCATCCAACTCCGCCAGCAACGGCGCGCAAAGCCAAAACAAGTTCCGCCCCTCGTAATCCCGAAACGTCTCGGACACGGCATGGACTTGCCGTAGACTCATCTCCCCGACGGCGAGCTCCTGCGCACCGGGCAGCTCAAACGCCCACTGGAAAGCGGCGGGCCCGCGGGCGTGAGCGGCGCCGCGCGCGTCGAACATCATGATGCCGATGCCCGGGCGCGCGCCGACCTGGTCGGCGAAGCCGAGGCCGGGGCCTTGGTTGACGAGCATGAGGGCGACGCGGGGGTCCGACGGGGTGCGGCGGGCCATGGCGGCGAGGCCGGCGCTGCAGGCGGCGAGGGAGGAGTGGGGGAGGGCGAGGACGCCGGAGAAGATGGCCGTGGTGGGGTAGGGGCGGGCGCGGAGTTTGAGGGAGGTCACCACTGGGACGGATCAGCATTGGTTCACTCACTACTGTGTGTGTATGGAGGAGGGGTGCTTTGTCGGGGGATTGGATGGGAGACAGAAATGGCATGGCTCACCGCCGAAATTCCCGCCCCCGCCTCGGAGCGCCCACAATAAATCCGGCTCCGCACTCGCCCACAGCGCCCGGCCATCCGCGAGCACAACCTGCATGTCGAGCAGATTCTGCGGATCGCTGATCAAGCCGAACTCACTGCTCAACCAGCTCAGCCCGCCCACGAGCGTGCTCCCCGTGACGCCAACCCAAGGGCACCGAGCCCCCACGACCGCGTACCCCGGCGCCCGCTCCTCCATCAGCGCATCGATCTCGCCCCACGCGAAACCGGCGCCCAGCGTCACTATCTCAGCGGCCTTGTCGAAGGCGAAGTCCTTGAAGCCGTGCGTAGAGAGGATGACGTCGCGCGCGGAGACGGAGCCGGTGCCGGTATTGCGGACGGCGAAGTCGAGCGTGGTGGAGGCGTAGAGGAAGCGCACGACCTGCTGTAGGCTCGGCAGAGAAGCCGGTTGCACGACGAGTTTGGGGTGGAGCTCGGCGGCTTTGGACCAGGGTGCGGACTGCTCCTTGTACCCGGCTTGGCCCGGCTCGAAGAGCTCTTCTGGCGACAAGAGGGCGCGGAGCTCATGGAGCTGATGTTGTTGCTGGTCCGAGACAGCCATGGCCGAGTGTAGCTCGAAGCGCGGTATTTGCCACTGACGCTTTTGCTTCTCCTGACGTGACGGCCGGTTTAGATTGGGAGGTGTGAAAGATGGTGAGGGGAGAAAAGGACAAGCAAAGCGATAAGAGAGGAGCAGAGGAGGTTGCTAGCTACCGCACACACTCACATATAACATGCAAACGCCCTCCAACTCCCGGCACCCCGTGTTGTCAGCACCCAATAAATTGGCCGTGGAACGCCTGACAATCCCATCCTCTACCTTACTATTAACGTCCCGCACTCGCGTTCGGCGTGAGCGAGTTGCGCCGAGCGCACCCATTCCAGCAGCCCTCCAGGAAACCGGAGGACGCAGCCTGGAGGAGCAGCTGAGGCTGAAGCCAAAAGGATGCGGAGCTAGCGTAAGGGTCACGGGTTTTTCAGCCCCCCGGCTTAGTCACAGCCGTGCATGTTTTGGTTCCTTCCTACGGGTCGTGGGCCGCCCGATCTTCGCGCTAACTATCAATTGACGCCCTCTCTATCGTTATTAGCTGAATCGACTGGTTGGGGTCTTGGGTGGTGCTACCGCACACTGCATGTCTCCCAGATGCAGGGTCGGGGGTTCCAAGTGGTTTTGTGTGGACGAAGGCTCGATTGGCGGTCCGTGAGACTTGCCATGCCATACCCTCCACAGCCCGAGGTGCCTGTTGTTCCCACCCACTGGGCTGGCCTGGCACGTGTATATCTCTCCACCAAGCCTCCCCGCCAGGCAGTTTGAGCGAGATACTCGAACGAACGCGCTAGATCGGAAACATGCCAGTGCCGGCACTGGCGGCCTCTTGAGTGAACCAAGCCCAACCTCATCCACCGCCCATCCTAGTGCTCCTCGGCCCAATCCACCCACTCTCCCCAGGCATCCACCTCCTCAGCACCTCCGGCACCCTCACCGCCCCCACCTCCTCCACCCACCCATTCTCCAGAATCGCCGCCAGTATCCGCGGCACCGCCATCGCCGTCCCATTAACCGTATGCGCAAACGCCGTCTTCACCTCCCCCCTCTCAAACCTCACACGTGTATTCAGGCGGCGGGCCTGGTAGTCGGTGCAAATACTCGCGCTCGTCACCTCCCCATACCCGCTATCAATGGCCGTGCGCGAGGGGAAGAAGACTTCCATGTCGACTTTGCGCGTGGCGCTGGCGCCGAGGTCGGTGGTGGGCATTTCGAGGATGCGGGCGTGGAGGCCGAGGGCGGTGAGGATTTCGGTTTGGAGGGCGAGCATGTCGGCGAAGAGGCGCTCGGCGGGCGTTTGTTGCTGGGCCTCGTCGGAGGAGCAGGAGGTGCCGAAGCCGCCGGTGTCGGGGGTCGGAGGGGCGGCCCAGGCGAACATCTCGACCTTGGTGAACTCGTGCACGCGGTAGAGGCCCTTGGTGTCGACGCCGCGTGCGCCGGCTTCCGCGCGGTAGCAGCGCGAAGGGCCGATGACTTTGAGCGGGAGCGCGCTCTGCGGTAGTGTTTTGTTCGCTTGTGATCCCGCAAAAGGTATCTCGGCCGTCCCCGCCAATACCAGGCTCGCCTTCTCCGCGCCAGCCGCACCCTCCTGCTGCCCCCCACCGATGTTGTAGATCTGCGTCTCGCCGTGCTGGTCGCGCGGCATGAAGCCGCAGGCGCTGGCGATGTGGCTGTAGACCAGTGAGGGCGGGGTCATGACCTGCCAGCCTCGCTTCATGGCCACCGACAGCGCGTATTGGATCAGCGCTTGCTCCAGCAGTGCCGCCTCGTTCTTGAGGAAGTACCAGCCCCACCCGCTGGTCGTCGCACTGGCCTCGAAGTCCAGGATGTCGAGCTCGCGCCCGATGTCTACGTGGCTCTTCCCGGCATGCGTGCTAGGCGGTGTGCCGCCGTTGATGTGGCCTAGCACTTCCGCCTTGTCGCCTGTGGGTGTCTGCAGGCTGCTCAGATTGGGCAGTTCCAGCGCCAATTGCTCCATCTCCGCCTGCACCTCCTTCTCTTCCCGCTCATACTCGGCCAGCCTGCCCTTTAGCGCCTTTGCCTCTTCGACCAGTGATGTCTTCCCCGCTGCACCGCTCTTGAGCTCTCCACCGATGACATTGTTCCGCTGCCGGAGCTCGACCACCTCTCGCTGCCGCGCAACCAGCTTCTCATGCAACTCCAATATCCGCCAGCCATTGCGGGCATAGGGCGCATAGTTGCGGTCGACGCAGTTCTGCTCGTACAGCCCGGGGTTCTGGCGGATGTGCTTGAGGTTCAGCGTGGGCTTGGGCGCGAAGGAGGGCCGGGTGTAGGAGCGCTGGACGGAGACATCGCGGACTGTCACTGTCACGCTGCGCAGGGCTTGTCGACAGGAGGCGCAGACGAAGGGCGGCTTCATCACCAGACCACGATATAATCAACGGGACTCATGCATCTCCACCACAGAAAGTCTCCTCGCCTCCCTTGCCGAAAGCGCGCTCCCCTCGCGTCGTCACGCGACCCAGTGGGTCTTCTCCGCTCTTGATCTTCACCTCTCCGCCTCCGCCTCCGCATCTCCCACGCGCCGCCTAACCGCAGCTACCATCATCGACCCTTATTCCCGGCCATACATCACTGTGCTTGCGATGTCGCCTGTCGCCAATGGTTTGTACTTGGTGTGCTTGCCGTGATTACTACTGAGAAGCAACATACCGTCTCTGTCTCTCCTTCTGCTACCTTTCCTTCAACACCCCTGCATCACTCATCCACCCAGCCATTATGGCGAAGAACCTCCTCTCTACCTTCCGTACTGCCTCCCGTCTCGCCACCTCCTCACATCTCAAACCAGCCCCGACACCAAAATGCCACCCTCGCCACTTCTCCCTCACGCCCCGGCGGCGGTTAATGGAGACATCAGGCTTCACCGAAGAACAGCTAACCGTCCGCGACGCCATCTTCAAAATCTGCGCCAACTTCTCCGACGACTACTGGATGGAGCGCGACCAGACCGAAACCTACCCGCACGAACTGCACGCGGCGCTGGCCAAGGACGGTTGGATCGGCATCGCCCTCCCCGAGGAGCTCGGCGGCAGCGGGCTCGGAATCAGCGAGGCGACCATGATGCTCCAGACGATTGCTGAATCCGGCGCCGGACTCGCTGGAGCACAATCGATCCACGCGAATGTGTATGCCACGCAACCCGTAGCCAAGTTCGCCACCCCCGACCAACGCGACCGCTTCCTCCGCCGCATCATCTCGGGCGAATGGCGCACCTGCTTCGGCGTCACCGAGCCCAACACAGGCCTCGAAACACTCAAACTCACCACGACAGCCACCAAGGACCCCTCGGGCGACAGCTACACCGTCACGGGCCAGAAAATCTGGATCTCCTCCGCCCAAGTCGCGACGAAGATGGTCCTGCTCGCCCGCACCACGCCTCTCGAGGAAGTGAAGAAGCCATCAGAAGGCCTGAGCATGTTCTACATCGACTTCGACCTCACCCAGCCGGGGCTCGAGGCGAAGAAGATCCGCAAAATGGGCGGCCGCGCCGTCGACGCCAACCAAGTCTTCTTCGACAACTACCGCATCCCCGCCGACTCCCTCATCGGCGCCGAGGGCCAAGGCTTCAAAATCATCCTGCACGGCATGAACGCCGAGCGCACCCTGCTCGCCGGCGAAGCGCTGGGGCTCGGGTACGCCGCGCTGACGAAAGCATCCACCTACGCGCGCGAGCGCATCGTGTTCGGCCGGCCCATCGGGCAGAACCAGGGGATCCAGCACCCGCTGGCCTCGGCTTACATGCACCTGGAGGCGGCGAAGCTGGCCACGTATCATGCGGCGCGGCTGTATGACCGCTCGAACCCGGAGCGGCCGGATTACGATGCGAGTATTACGCAGCATGCCGTGGGCGTGGCGTGCAATAGCGCCAAGTACCTGGCGGCCGAGGCGGCGTTTACGGCGTGCGAGCGCAGCGTCATGAGCATGGGCGGGATGGGGTATGCGGCGGATTATCACGTGGAGCGGTATTTGCGCGAGTGCTTCGTGCCGCGCATCGCGCCTGTTAGTCGGGTGAGTTTGATCCGCGTTGCAAGCCTCTTCCTCGCTAGCGCAAGAACATGTGTGGCGCGCGCCATGCGGCGTGGATGGGTGAGCAGGTGGTACGCTGTCGAATTCGTCTGCTAACACGCGATATAGGAAATGATCATGAACTTTGTGGGCGAGAAAGTATTGGGGTTGCCGAGGAGCTATTAAGGCTAAGTGTAAAGTGGTGATGTACCTAGCCAGGCAGCCCTACAGACACCGGTGCGGTCACATCGGCCAATTCACGTGCTCAGGACACACACAGTAGGCAATGCCGATCCTTCGCCCTTCAGAGGCAGATGCCCGCCAGGTTTTGGGTAAGCGATGCACGGGATACGCTTGCTACAGATGACCATCATCCATGCTACAGTACCGAGGAGGGAAGGTGCGGAGGAGGCTGCCCAGGGTTGGAAGGTAAGGGCATTGCTCCAGCAGCTGTTTTCTTCTTGCGCTTACCCTCATTCAACATGCGGATGACGTTACAGCGCGCCGGCGGGACTTGCAGTGCAGAGTATCGCGGTTGCGAGGTTCGTCGCTCGACTCTGCTATGTCGCTACCCCCCTGTTACCAACCGATCGCGACTGCAGGGCCGCTTGCATTTGCGCCCTTTCCTCTTTCCTCCTCCACCTGCCCCTCCGCCGCCCTCTGTCATGCCGTCAACATAAACCGTCCTCCCGAACAGGGGAACACAGTCGACCCGCACCCCACATCTGCCTGCGTATCCGATCCACACGCACCCAAGTGCCGTCGGATGCTCTCCCAAACCCCACCACCTGCTCAACAGTGCCTGACGACGACGACAACGAGGACGCCGACCCTCCGCCAAGCATCGACGCTGCGCAGTAGCGATGCATGAGACCGGCCTCTGGGTCATCCCAGTCTTCCTGCTCAGCGTTGCCGGTATCGGCGCCGCGTGCTACATCTTCAGTCCCGCCAGCCGCCTGTGGATTGCCGGCGTGGGCCAGGGTGCCAAGAGAGTGTGCTGCTGCTGCCGCCGGGCGAAGGAGGAGACGGAGAGCGTGGTCGAGTTGGTGCATTTGGAGTAGTTGGGGTGTCCTCTTTCGAGGGGATGGCGAATAAGGAGGTGAGTGTCTGATCAAGGCCAGGCGCTGTGCCGCCACATGTCGTCTTCACCGTTGTGCTCATGCCCCGAGCACATATTCTTGTTTGAATCAAGCTGATCGTGGCCCACCAGAACCTACCGCCGCCGCCAACTCCAGGCCGCAGCGGCCTCCGCGCCGACGAGCAGTGCACGCCACCCGGCAGCTCACCCGGCTCTCTTGGCCTGCGACCTTGGCAATTGTCCGCGTTCGCCTCACCGCCGCTGCGTGCCATTTCTCCAAACAGCAAGCCCGCGCTGAGCCGCCAGCGCGACCACTCGGCGTGTAGACGACCGGACACGCGGCTCAAGGTCCGCAAGACCAGGGAGAACTTGAAAGATGCCAGTCTGTACCCTGATATACCGCCACCATGTCTACACGTCTTGCCTGACCCTGAAGACGCACCGGCGATCAATCGGAAGTGGGATGTCGACCGTCAGGAACAGCCGTTGGACTTGCCTCGCACAACCGAGCACCGGCCTCTCCCTCTCTGCCCCACGCCCACCGAACCGTCGGACGCGACGCTCCCTTCATACGCCCCAGCCGTATCTTGTTCGATGCCACCACCCCAACCAATACCCGGCCGCATGCAGCGCCACAAATCCGTCAGCCGCCGCATGCTCACCAAAGTGAAGCAGGGCATCAGCAATCGGGCCAAGGCTCCACCGGCAATCCGGCCGGTCGAGTCGGAGACGAGCCTACTGCGCCGTATCTCCGGCAGACGCAAGCCGAGCGTCGATGTCGAGCGACGGACGCAGAGCTTTGAGATCGCCAGACGTGATGTTGACAGTATTGCCCAAGATGCTGTGGACGTCGTTCTGGCTAGCGCCTACACGGCGTCACGTTCGTGCACCGATTCCACCGTGTCTACGAACGAAGTGCTCGGTGACTCGCCCTCGAGCTCGCTACGCCGGCGCGGCTCTGCCACGCCAGATATGAAGAGACGGATGTCCTCGTCCCCAAACTTAGCGGGCTCGTCACCGGTCGAACAGACGCCTCGTCCGCTGATCAGGAGTCTGCCGACCCTTCCGAGTAGTGGGCCGACACAGGCTCACGCTGCCATACCCTACGTCGAGCTCGTGGTCAATGCCGACCGCGCTGCCGTTGATGCAAGTGCGGCAGGTGATGTTTGGGTAGCCATCGAGGCCACTGTACGCTCTCGGCCCGTGGATTTGACGACATCAGGTACCTTCTGCAACAATGGTTCAATGGGCTTCCCAAGCTATTCGATGGCGCAGGTTGACGACTACAGCTCGCTAGACCAGAGGTCATCGACCACTCTCGGCTCGATTACTAGCCTACGGCTCTGCTTCAAGCCTGCCGATGGCTGTCGTCTCCTTGACGTGGTCGGCCAGAAAGCTCTCAAGGGGTTACAAGCCGAGCAGACATGCTCCCTCTTCGTCAAGGTGCACGTCTCTACTCTCAGCTCACGAAGCAGCCAAGGCAACGACGGAGACAATGCGTCTCTCTTCGCCGAGCTTGAAAGCATTGTCGGCACACTGGAGACCGATGTCCTGCACATCGAAGCTCGGTACCGGCACTCACTACTGCCAACCGACAACGTCATCACCGTGCGCCAGAGCGCGAAGGTCCGACGACCGGAATCCGAGTCGCGCTGGAGCATTGTTGGAGCTACGGAGGACGACTTCGCAGCCTCCTCAAACGAAGTGCACACCAAGCTCGCGATCCACCTGGCAGATCACTACCCGCCCGAGCGAGCCCTCCGCCTCATCAACCGATGCCTGGGCGCCGACGCGCAGCACTCCGAAGCTGTGCGCCAGGTACGGCAGATCTTGCTGAGCGATATCGAGCGGCAGCACAACGACGACCGGCCGGCGGATTGCGGACCGACAGCGGACAAGCCATCGTTCGTCATCACCGACATCGACACCGCGGACTCCAGCTTTGTCTCGGCACCGGCGTCCGAGCCCTTCTTCTCTACAGCGCCGTGCACGCCGCTCGCGGTCCCGGACGTGCGGGGACTGCCTACAACAACGACAGCGCTTACCGCGCCCCCGCCATACATCAAGGCTCGATCAACATCACTAAACGCCCTATCTCCCGCAGCAGCACTCCCATCAAGCTCATCAGCGGCGGCGCCCAAAGCCCTGTCCTCTCTCCATCTCCCCGTCACAACGGAGGATTCGCCGCGCGACGACGCCCAGCAAGACGCCGCCCGGACGCTGTGGCGCCACATCCGCCACTCGTCGCTCTCGGCGGAGCAGATCGCCGCGCTGGCGGGCGAGCCGCTGCTGCATCGGTTGGAAGGGGAGGATGAGGTGTTGCGGGAGCTGAGGCGGAAGGCGCTGGCGAATAAACGGAGTGTCGGGGCCGAGACTTTGAGGGGTTGGAAGTGGGATGGGAAGATGGGGGCGCGGGGGCAGAGGCAGAGGGCGGAGGCGCCGTGGCTTTGATGATGATGTTGTCGCTTTTGGGTAGGGGATGGGGGATTTGATGCAGGGAATTCGAGTTTTTGTGGGGATGGGTGTGTTTGGAGAGGTGCGTATGTTGGGTTGAGGGCGTGGAACAAGCGTATGGCTAGAGGCAGGCTTGGAGAGAGTGTGTACGTTGGATTGATGGCGTGGAGCATGCGTATGGCTGGACAGCAGTGTAGTGACGGTATCGCTTCGAATGGGTAGCATCAATTCGACGCAAACATCCCTTCGACAGCATCGCCGGGCAGTCACATGATACAGGTCAACACCCGAGCAAATCGAAACGATCATGTGTTGACCTGTTCTTCCATGAGACCATTGACGTCGAAAACCGGAAGCCCCAATGCAGAAGCCGGTTGACAGGCATGCCGTTCTCGCACTGGAGTCGTTGTGTGCTCAACGAAGCAGCCCAGCGCGGCTCGCCAATGTCGTACCGCAGCCGGCGAGCCGCCGCACAGCCGCGATCATCGCACAAGACGGACCCACAGAGTGGACACAAGATCGCTCGCCCAGTGCGACATCACACGACTGTAGCCGCGGGACCACTGCACCCATGCGACCGGTCGGATACGGACGGATGTGTATACCCGCACTGCATACAGGCAATCGCTGTGCTCCGGGTCCACAATGTGGATGTGAAGTGGAGTCGACCCGGCACCTGGAGCGCGGGTGCTGGGAAGAGGTGGCACGAGCAGCGATGTCTTTCTTTGTTCGCGTGGGAGCGGTGTCGTACGGGGGAGTGGCGGTGAGGGGTTTGACTTCTGCTTTGGGAGGTAGCTTCCGGATGAGGGTAGTGGTGAGTGGATTGGGGAAGGCATCGTAACGCGTGTCACGAGGAATCTTGCTGCATGTGTGAAATGATTTTCTTTGTTTTGATATCCGACGTCCTGGCTGTCACTCATAGCGTCACTCTGCAGAGCTGGAGACCGTGACGCCAGGATAGAAAATGTCACAACGGCGCGTATCTCCACTCTTGCTTGTGACCGTGTTCGGCTTCTTGCTCGCCGAGCAGAACGGTGCAGATGATGATAGTTGGTGTGCGATCTGAACAAGTTTGTCCACCTGGTGGAGTGGGAATGCAAATGCAGCGAGGGATTCTGCCAGCCTTACGGCAGCTCTCATACAACGTATATGTCACCGGCCGCTTTGCGCCGTCCTCGCAGGCATGACATGCTCAAGTGCTTCTTCGTCAAGTTTGAGGAAGTTGATCTGGCTCATGTGTCAGTACACCAATCATCGCTTAAAGCATAGTATGCGATGACACACCACATCATTGCCATCGGCCCCAAACAGCACAGGCTCGGAGTTGCTCGCCTGAACACTCTTCCTCACCCTGTCTTCCCAAACACCTTGCCAGTTCCACTCTCCCGGTCGTCTGGCGCCGCCAGGCTGCTGCCGGGGCGACATGCTGCGTTCAGTGCTTGCTATACTGGTGTCACGGGACGCCTGCGGTGTAGACGACCTTCTGCCATGGAGTACACTTGACCGGTGAGTTCTCCAGGCGTGCCATGCACCGCTGTTAGCGGCTACATCGAGCGGTATAGAATCTAGGACAGCTTCCGTGTCGAACACCACTCGGAGGTACTGCAGGACCTCTACGATGTGCGGTAGGCTGTGAGTCAATGCCCCTCGCCCGCTCTCCCCACTGACCGTCGCACCATCAGTGCGCTGCTGTTTGATATCAGAGCCATGTCAATAGAAACAGGCGAGCGTACGCTCACCACTGCTGGTTCGAACCATTCGGGAAAGCCGTGACGCAGAGCGAAACCACCGGGTGGCAAGAGACCCTCGTCCGCAGAGCTTACTGTCTCTGCACCCGGATCTCGCGTAGTGTGTGTGTACGTGGTGAGAGGAGTGACCAGAGGGTGGAACACATCATTCAGGAACGTGATGACTGGCGGCCGGCCAGGGTAGTCCTCAGGGAAGTCGATGCGGAAACGAAGCGCCGCGTTGGCATACGGACCTGCTCACTCAATCAGGTCTCCACACATCTGATACATACAAGGTAACGTACCGTGGCGCAGGAAGAGCACACCGGCCCATGTCAGCGGCTCGTCTGGTACAGGTGCAGCGTAGACGCCCTTTGGGCAGGCGCGCTTCAAACTTGTGCTTCGCGGTGTCAGTCAATGCAAAGGTACGAGGAGTTTTAGTGTATATACAAATCGACGCATAGCTTTTGTTTGGCAAAAGCCGCAGGCGGCAATATCATGTTCGCGTTCGATTCGTGGTGGTCATGATGTGATGAAAGCGGAAGGCGATGAAAGTGGGGCCGGCAATATCACCAACGAGCAATAATGCAGGCTATCAGCGGTGACACGACCACCTCACCTCGGCACCAAAGCCGCTCATGGCAACAACCTGTGTTGCCTACGCCCTTCCTGTCACATGAGCTTCGATGTTTCGCCGCGACGTCGTGAGCTCAGCTTCCTCCGGTTGACAAGGCTAGCGCGCGTCAAAGCGAAAGAGGGCGGATGTATGGCAGACTTTCCGCCGGACGAGCTGACTATGTCGCCACCGCAAACCGTCTGCCTTCCTCGCACTGCTCTCCCGAGCCTGAAATGTAAACAGTCACATTAGCAAGACCGGCTACGTTGACGATTGAACGTCTGCCACATCACACCGCTTACGGCCAAGCCCAACCCGTAGGCCAAGCGACCTGCGGTGCAACATACCAGTCATTGTGAGTTGGCGCGTCTCTACGGGAGGGTCTGAAGGATCCCACGCCCCGATGACCACGGGCATGGTCAAGACTTGTATTTCACGAAGCGAACGACTCAGCGAGAAGTCGCCTGACGGCTTCCGACCCGCTCCAACTGTGCCTTTCAAACAACACCTGCAGCTCGTTCTGACAGCCAGGCCATTATTGACTCATGACTCATCTCGCCCCAATGTTGAGGCAACCCAAACACAAACGCCCGAACAAACGAGGCGAATCAGGCAATGCGGCGACCGGTATTATCATATAGACGCACAATAAGGTATGCAGCGCGGCACACTTTTACCGTGACACAACGACGCCATTATGCGCGTCGTACCGCGCAACAGCATTCTTCGAGGCTTGTCATCGGTCGTACCGTCGTACGCCTTTGAGCAAGGATGTACCTTTCCGCAATTTGCAAGCTCTCTTTCCTGATATTTGACGGCCGATATTGCGGGATTTGTGGCTGAGAGTGAGATGTGACTTGCAGAAGACGTTGCTAATCGGCAGTTTGGCATTTATCAGCCAAGTTGCCAACCCACACGGCCGGGTCAGATTCAGAATGGAAAAGGGATGGAACTTTGGAAGCTTCGAAACCTAGCTTCTCAGGAGCCGTGCGAATCAAATATCTGGAACGTGAGTTTCCGGCGCTCGTCGAACACGCTAGGATTAGGCTCCTCGGCTTCGCGTGGATGCCCTGACTAGCGGCAGGGGAAATAGAACCGCTCAGAGCTCAGTCCTCCACTCCGTGGGGTCTTGGAAGTTGACAGATCACACCGCCCAGGTATGACCCGTCATGCAACCACCCAGCGAGTCGAACATTCAAATCCGTCAATTTCGGACGCCGCAGCCTTCTGTCATCCAAGGTTTCCGAAGCTGTCCTCGTCATGGCGGGTGGAAGAGCAGCCCGAGGTCATACGACCTGGCCGACTCCGGGCTCGGAAAGTCTGCGACCTCAGCCTAACTTCTCGGGTCTCGATCCCGCAAAGCCGTTGATTAAGCCAAACTTTACGTTTGCGGTGCCCGTCATGTTTGACGGCGTCAACCCTTGCAGCATTCAGGAGAAATTATTTACACCGCTTCTTTTATGCTTCGTTGTCACCCGTCACCACCCTCGCAAGCCTGACTCGAACAGGTTACGCGGCAGTCATTTCCCAAGGGCAGACGGCAGAGGTCGCTTTGGTTTCGCATTGTCGTGTACACTACGCAGCGCCCTGAGAATCGAGGCGGCTCATGATAGGGCTGAAGAAGCCCAGCCGGAAGTGATTACTTTCTCGCCTCGCCAGGAGTTCACCGGCACCTGCGGTGCTGCACCTAGTCAGTCGGGTGTCACCCGCAGCGGCGGCGCAGACTGCCGCGCAGCCGCAGGCGAATGAAGTTGCTTCCAGCACCCCGGATCCAAGCCGTGAGTAGTGCGAAACGCTAAAATGCAAGCCTGTCGCAAACAGAAGGATCGACCTGATGACATCGATGGAACAGCGCTTGCCGGTGCCGTGGTCTTAACACTTCGGGCGGCACTCTGACCTCCTCCACTGTCCAGCCCAAGCCGTTCCAGTCTTCCAATAGGCTGTGCTCCGCCTGTTTGTGACCTTCAGGGGCCGCCCTTGCTATGGAACCGTACTCTGGTGCCCCGGAAGTTTGGATTCTGGGAGGCAGTGCTGAGTGGAGCTGGCAGGTTGTGCCACGACGTGACCGCGGGCGACACGTTGACCGCAACTATCACATTTAATAAGCGACGGCACTCCAGGGTGTCAGCGAAACACCGCCCTTATCGATTGGGTTGTGAAACGGTCAGATCTGTTCTCTTTCTTCCCTTCCGCTGCATCTGCACCTGTTCCATTCCGTCCGTCTGCATTGTCCTACTACTGTTTGTTACATGCCTTCTGCTAGTCACATATACCCAGTCCCACCATCGAAGCACTCCCACCCTGCGTCACCATTCAAGCGCCACCGCCCTCGGTACCAGAGAGCATACATACTCCCGCAGAGAAAGCTTGTTCGCCCTGGCAGGTGAATGACCTGTGAAGAGGTCATTGCCATTCCCGACCTCACTTCACTTCAGCAAGATTCGCAGCTGGAAGCCCTCAGTACTTCTCGATCCACAACCTCGACCCATACAGCCGAGACACCATGCCGAGCTCCGCCGGAAAGCACCCTCATGCCTTTCCAATTCGACAGATGGTTGTACTTGGTGAGACAGCGCGCATGACATCAATCTTCATCCCACGCTGACCGCCGGAACAGGTCTCTGCCGAGTATGCGAACCGATTGCATTCATGTCGATCTTCCCCTACATCTACTACATGATCGAGTCCTTCCACATCACCAACGATGACAAGCAGATAGCGCTCTACGCAGGCCTAGTCACCTCAGCATTTGCTTTCGCAGAGTGCTTGGCCGGCCCAATCTGGGGACGCCTCAGCGACAAGTATGGCCGCAAACCGATACTCCTCACTGGTATTGCTGGCACCGGCATCAGCATGCTCCTCTTCGGGTTCGCTCGCGATCTCCCGACCGCCCTGATAGCCAGGGCGCTGGGCGGCATCCTCAACGGCAACATCGGTGTCTTGCAGACTACTGTCGCGGAGGTGATAACGGTCGAGGCGCATCAAGCGCGGGCGTACGCGATCATGCCATTTGTTTGGTGCATTGGCAGCATCATTGGTTCTGCGATGGGAGGTGCATTGGCCGATCCTGTCCGCAACTACCCAGGTGCCTTTAGTCACGGGACCATCTTCGAACGATACCCATACCTTCTGACCAACCTTGTCTGCGCCGCAATGGTTGCGTTCAGTCTCACGATCGGGCTTTTGTTCCTGGAAGAGACGCACGAGGACAAGAAGGAGCGCAGGGACATTGGTCGTGAGATGGGCGATTGGATTCTGGCTTGCTGTGGGAGAGCGAACGCGGCACCCGTGTCGGGCCGCAAGCAGGACTACACCGAAGAGACGCTCACACTCATGACGGAAGAGGACCTGCCACCGCACTACAGCAGTACAGCTTCATCGCCTGCTCTGCCTCCAACGCTAGCAGAATCTGCGGGTCTCCCACCACCTGCCTATCAGTCAATTGAAGGCTCTCCTCGCAATTCCGAAGTGGGCGCGAACGGGCAAGGTGCTTTTTCGTACGACGTCGAAGCAGCCTTGCTAGAGGTTGAGCGCCAGGCAAAGACTGCTCCTGCAATGTCAAGCGCGTTCACCAGGCAGGTCGTCTACAACATCATAGGCTTTGGTATCTTGGCGTAGTAAGTCCATGCACACTACGTCGCCCGCATATGCAGGAACGCTTTAGCGCTAACGCAATCCCACAGCCATACCATTTCGGCCGAACAACTTCTACCCGTACTCTTCAGCATGCCAGAATCCGACACAACACCTTCGCTACCATTCAAGTTCATTGGCGGCTTCGCATTGCCGACCAAATTCATCGGCGGTATTCTGGCTGCGCAAGGCTTCATTCAGATGATCGCCACTATGGTCGTCTTCCCAATCGTTAGCCGCCGGCTCGGAAGCTTGGCTACGTACCGCATGGTCGTACTGACTTATCCCTTGCTCTACCTGGCCGTCCCTTACATCACTCTGGCACCTGCGGCTCTCAGGATACCGGCAGTGTGCGTGGTCATCGTGTGGAAGGTGACTGCTCAAGCCTTCGCCTTCCCATCCACAAACATCATGCTTGCCAACTCCGCACCTTCCACAAAGGTGCTTGGGACGCTGAATGGTGTGGCATCCTCCGCTGCCAGTGGCTGCAGAGCTTTCGGGCCAACTGTGTCTGGCATCCTCCAGTCTGCTGGCCTATCAATCGGAGTGCTAGGCCTACCATGGTGGACGAATGCTGTCGTTGCAGGCCTCGGCGCTGTGCTCAGTCTGTACATGATTGAGGAGAAGCGACGGTCTTTTGACTCGGAGAAGGAGACCGATGAGACGAGGTTGGCACGGCCCTTGCCACTAGCGCTTGACGCCAGCGAGATGAATCATGCGCTGGTCGCAGCAGAGAGCCTGAACGCTTCCTCTGAAAGCCATGTGTCGACGCCAGGGTCACCATTGCTCACCAGAATGAGTCTTGACATTCGGCGCAACGCGCGCCGTGCTAGCAAGCCATTAATATGAAGCGGTGCGGTGGCTCACCATTTGCTTCGGTGTATCTGCTTATAGACGGGTTTTTGGGAGGTTTATTGGGCATTCGCATCACTATCCAGCATCGGATCCTGGCGCTGGTGGTTACGTGCTCACGCACTGCAGACTGGAACAGTCCAAGACAATGGGAGGGGTTTTTGGGCGATTTTTATCAGCATTGCAGAAACCGGCGCTCTTATGATACCCTACGGCAGCAGAGAGTGCGCCTGTGAGCCTGGTTTGGGCGTTATTAGATTACGACAGTACTATTGTTGGGCAACTGAAGGTTGCGGCCTTAATGTGCTTAAGGCATCAATACCTTCCTTTTCCCGGGGCGTTGTCGCTTTTTACGATAAGCATCGATGTCCTGATTCGTACAATCGCATAACTTCACAACGCTCTTGTCATTACTTCACCCAGATGCCAGTAGATGGCGGTTTCGTCAAGCGAAGCGCAGTCAGCAGGAAGCCCGTGTATTGTCGCATAGGAGTGTCGTCGCAGCTCGCCGAGCTGTACGTCTCGCGCTCCGCTTCCCGCGATGACCCCTACCAGCAAGAAGCGACCCATCGAGCAAGAAGACTCCGCTGCCGACATCACGTCGCCGATTGAAACTTCCAGTGCAGCTCAAGCGGGGGCCACGACCAACTTCCGCAACGTCTCGGCTTGCAATCGCTGCCGTAATCGGAAGAACCGTTGCGACCAGAAGCTCCCGCGCTGTACTGGCTGTCTGAAGGCCAACGTCAAGTGCGTCGGCTTCGATCCCGTGAGCAAACGTGAGATACCGCGTAGCTACGTGTACTATCTCGAGACTCGCGTCAACAATCTCGAGGCGCTGCTGGGCGCCAACAACATACCATGCCCGCCACCTTCCGATGACTTCTCCATCAGTGATGCTATCAGGCCGGGCGAAAACGTGCCATTCCCGCCACAGGACGAGCCTACGAAGCCATCAAAAGTCACTGCTTCACCAATGGAAGAAAGCCATGTGCTCGACCCGGCCCTCCAGGACAGCCACGACGAGCACGAGCAGCTGAACAAGCTCGCGAGCAATATCGGCATGGTCTCAGTGCAAGGACCGTCCAATCCACGACAACGTGGCCCCACATCTGGCATCCCCTTCGCCAGAGTAGTCTTTGCGGCTGTCAAAAGCTCTGTTTCCCAGACGCCGTCAGAACGGGCTTCTACGAAGCCTTCAAAACAGCTGCCAAGTGCTACGGCTTCCGGCGGTGGCGGTTCAGACTCCTTCTTCGGCCTCAACACAAAGCCATCCATCAGCCCTGCGCCATTTCCAAACCGGCAGATGGGCCTCAAGCTTGTGGAGCTGTACTTCGAGCATGCGAACCCGCAAATCCCGATCCTGCATCGCCCAGATTTCATGTCCATGTTCGAGCGTGTATATGCCACGGATGTGAAGAAGCGAAGGCCGAGAGAGCTGTACTTGCTTAATATTGTGTTTGCGATAGGCTCAGGGATCATCATGGGTACCACGGACGTGGATCAAGCGGATGCAGGTGCCGAGAACGGCTCAGATAGCTCGGACGGTCCTCCAAATCGGAAGCGGCAGAGGTTCGCCACTCAGCAGGGTCAACCAGAAGAGTACCACTCGTCAGCAATAGTACACCTCGACAGCTTTCTCGGTTCGGCGCCAGCTCTGGATCACGCAGGAGGTGGACTCGAAGAATTGCAAGCGGTACTCTTGCTTGCTGGGCTTGCCCTGCTCAGACCTGTCGCGCCCGGCCTATGGTACATCATTGGAGTGGCAGTGCGTCTAGCAGTCGATCTAGGTCTGCACCTCGAAGATATGGATGTCGATCTGGATCGCAAGGCAAGCTATGCGGAAGCTGATGATAGCATTCCAAGAAGCAGAGGCCGGAAGCAATGGGCGCGCGACCTACGCCGACGCTTATGGTGGTGCACTTACTCGTTCGATCGCCTTGTATCGACGTGTGTGGGAAGGCCGTTCGGGATCACAGACCAAGTAGTGACTACGGAGTTCCCAAGTCTACTCGATGACAAGTTCATCACAACAGCCGGTCTCTCGATGCCTCCTAACAACATCGAGGCTCCAAGCTACAAGTTCGTTGCTCATCACTACTTCAGACTGCGTCTGCTGCAGTCCGAGATATTGCAGGTCCTGCAGCATCGGCAAGCCGAGCAAGCCCGAGCCATGGGAGCCAATCGCAATAATATCTACATATACACTGATCTGCCTTCCCCATTTCTTCACAAGTTCCACTCGTTCCGAGACTGGAGAGCAGATATCGACCGCAGACTCTGGGATTGGAAGGAGTCCGCGCCCAAGCAAGCAGAGACCGGCGTCGCCTTTACGCCGCTGTTCCTGGAGTTGAACTATTGGCAGGCTGTCATCACACTCTATCGCCAGTCACTGGCTGTGCCAGCTCCGCTGGCAGGCGAGCTGAGCCCATCAACCGGCAATGAGGTGCAGAGCCCAGGGACAGCAAGTCTGGAAGCCAAAGAAGACGAAGAGATCGTGTTCATGAAGGTTGCGCAAGCTGGTCAGACAGTCCTGAAGATCTACAGACAGCTGCATCGGCTGAAACTGGTGAATTATACGTTCTTAGCAACTCATCACCTGTTCATGAGTGGTAAATGGCACCGTCGTCCCGCTTATGAGAGTCACATGCTAACGCCAGTCCAGGTATCTCCTTCCTCTACGCCATCTGGCACTCGCCTTTGGTGCGCTCGCAGCTCACCTTGGACGATGTCGATTTCACGGTGCTCATCGCTACATCCGTGCTCAGTGACCTGATCGACAAGTGCCCACCTGCCGAAGCCTGCCGAGACGCCTTCATGCGGATGAGCAAGGCGACGATATCCATGTGTATGAGCACGACAGGCTTCGGGAATGCGTCAACCCTCGGATCCCAGCCTCTGAATAGCCCAAGCGCTTACTTGACTGGCCGTGACTATATGCAGCAAAGATCCGACAATGGCGATGCCGGGATGCAGCCGGCCTTCCAGCCCAGGAGGCCAATGCCACAGTTTGACATGAACCTTAGGGACCTCTTCTCGGATGAGGAGCTGGCCAGTCGGCCTGGACATCAGCCCAAGCTGCCAGGCTTCGTGCAGAGAAGTACCGCTGGCTCTTCAGCACCCTATGCGCCTCTGCCAATGCACCCTGCCTTGAAGCAGGAGCCATCCTCTCATAGTGCCCACAGTCCGCACAGCAGCATAGGCACTACGCAGTATCCGCAACAGCAACAGCAGCCTACGACATCGCCATATCAAGTCTCCAACCAGCAACCCTACCAGCCCTTCCCCGAGACGATACCGCAGGGTCAGCCGGACTACTCGTTCGACGACCTCGACTTCCTCGACACGTTCCCAGTAGCGGATCCGAACACCACGTGGGGCAACGCGAATGACCTCGACCTCGGACTTACAGGTGGCACTGGTCTTGACAATAACGGCGCTTGGGAAGCCAACGGCGGCGTGGATTTGTTCGATGGGTTCTTCTTCGGGAATGGTGGCAATGCTTATTGAGATATGCACAGCGTTGCTACTCTATACTTAAGCCTACAAGGCCTGAAACAGAGGACCTGATTCGCTAGCTTTGAAGTATTGTATGAGACGGCCAGGGTGCCATGCTCAACAAGCCGCTCAGGAGAGCTGAGTGCTCCTGTTTTAGCCGCTACTGAGCTTTCGTTTGCTGAACACTTGTACAGCCTGCTCAAAAGTCGTCTTCACAGACAGTTATACTTCAAAGCAGATGCTGGTAAAGTTATTTAGAAGAAACAGCAGACGCGCGCAGACAGGGGTATCTCTAAACCAATCACGCGCTCTCAAAACACATCTCAATCGCTCAGTCAAATGCCCATCAGCTAAGTAGTCCTCCTGGGTCATGCAGGCTCATCTCATCGGGTCCGCGGTGATGGCGGTGGTCAGGCGATGACTGACTGGTGGGCAATGCCGTCTCTTCGCCACGCTCGCTGACACGCCGCAGTGCCGCAGCACTTGCATCCGGAGCACGCGCATTGGACAGCAGCCCGCCGACATTTTGCAACCTCTGCTCGGTGTTCTGCCTCTCTATGCCTGGAGACTTCCCAGCAAAATGGTTCGACGTCGGCGAGGTACTATGCTGTGACTGCACGCTTGCTCGCTGGCTTGCAAGCAGCCCACCGGCATCTTGCAGACTCTGCTGCGTCTCATGCCGCTCGAGCATGGGGCCCAGCACGCCAATCGGCGCATTGCGCCCTTGTCGCGGTGGGAAGGTCTGCTGGGCGTCGGAGTGCCGCCTTGCTTGGCCGTAGCCGCTACTGTTACCATTGCCGCTACCGTTACGGTTGGAGACGGGAGGCATTATGCCGCCCATATCGGCTAGGAAGGCGTGGGAGCCGCGTCGCGACTGCTGGGGTGAGGGCGGCGCGAAGTCTTGCGCCAGCGTCCCGGATGCGCCTGAGTCCAGGAGTGTGGACCGGGAGCGCGAATTCAGTGAGCCGTTCTCGAGGAGGCCGCCCACGTCGAAGAAGCTCACGCTTGGCTTTGTGGAAGGCGCGGGGGACGGCAAGGGCGGCTGCGCGATGCGGTGCTTGCGCAACGAGTCTGCGCCATCGAGCTCCTCCATCTCCAGCTGGGCCAATGCCGGCATTCTCTTGCTGCCTCGCCGTGTAGTGACGGAAGCAGGAGGCGCCGGCGGTGCACGTCGTGGGCCCGCATCGGTCTCGTCTTTGAGGTGTTCTGGCATCCTGCACCCGAGAAAGCGGAACAGGTCTTCGTCGCTACCGAGCTGCTGCAGAGCCGTCATGGTTGGACGGCGTACCGAGGCGGCGTCTATGCTGTCGGTCACGCTGTGAGACCTATACTTGTTCTTCTTCGTGCCTTTGTCGCGCAGGAAGGAGCCCAGGATGACGCCGTTGGAGACCGCCGTGGACGCCAGGATCTCGCAGGACGCCCACACTGTGCGATACTGCTGCCGCCCGTGATGGGAGATAACTTCGGGCACCCGTGTTGCAGTCACTCCAATCATGATGAGTGAAAGACTGAAGAGCGATGTGAGCTGCAGCTTGCGCTTCCACGTCTGGCCCGAGCTGAATACGATGGGTATTGGGAAAACGACCAGTAGGATATCGGTAATGATGTCGCAAACCCCCATAGTGATGAGTTGAGCGTAGCCCTGCCGACACCGCGGGCCTGGGTCTGGCACCACCTGCCAGTACGTACTGAAGGGCTGGCATTCCGTCAATGTCGCTATGACCACGGCGATGAAGGTGACGAGGAGAAAGATGCGGATGCCCTGCAACGTGATCTCGTAGCTTTTGCGCCAGATCCTGATTGTTATTCGTTTCAAGAACTCCGAGATTGTGAGCTTGGAGCTCCAGATGAACGCCGCATAGAAGATTCTCGCCGCCAGTACGAGCCTCGAGCCAGTGCTCCGTTCTTGCAACTGCGTGTCCGTGAAGTGGTATCCAACCGTCTCGATGTTGTTCGTGCCGTAGAGCAGAATGACATGTACAAAACCCATCCGGATGAGCAATGGTATCAGGGACAGCATCATTATCCAGTCCTCCCGGAACAGCACGTTGCTCCTGACCTTGCGCCCGCATAGTCTGGTAATGATGATCACTGCCGAGAAGATGGTACACCACCAGGAGAACAGAAGCGTCGGGTTATTCTGGTATCGATCTCGAGGCTCGGGCGGCGCGCTGCTCCATAGCGCCATCGCAGTGTAGGTATACCAAATGTTGCGCAGCCCGACGGCGAGCCTGCCTCTTGGTTCTTGCGCAGTGGACCGGTTGGCGCACACTGTCTTGCTACCGCGGCATCCGGTGTCCACGGGTTCGGTATGAGGATAGTAAGGCTGTGTGAAGTCGTGAAGCTCTCGCCCGGCGTCCCACCATCTTCGAGTCTGCCTCTGGTGTCCTGGCTTTCGCCCGCAGAGGTCTGTGAGGCTACGAGAGGACGAGAAGGAACAGATGAGAGACGCACGAGAAGCAGGTCTAGGTCCAGGAGCACGGTCGCCGGATGGGTGTCGCAAATCGGCTCCCCGATAACGATTTGACTGCACTAGAGTCTAGAGGCTGCTGCGCAAAGGCGGCCTCGACGCACAGCGATAAGAGCCCTGTTGGTGTTTCTCTGCAGGCTTCGCGCCCGGCTCCGGTCGTTCCCTATCGAAAAAGTGTCCGCAGTCTATGATTGCTGTTCCAGTTCGCGCGTACCTCGAGCTGTTATGGCCTACCTAGAGGTACTACTTCGAGCACAACAACAACCGTCCCTCGGTGGGAGGAGGCACATTCGTCACATGGAAGCCAATCGGTTGCAATGATGCGGTGCGCTGGTGGCGGGTGGCGGCTTGCATCCAACCGACAATACCGGTACTCAATATTGCACCCCACCAGGGCCCACCTCCACTCGGAGACTCGATCGGTTCCGATTGTCCACCGCACCGGCGCACCCCTTCTTCGAGGCACACCACGAGAAGTTCAACAAACCCAGTGCCCCAATGTACCAGAGGTGATATGGCGATTATTCCATCGTTGATATACGACGGGAGGAACTACGCGGACAGAAACAAGCGTCGCGGAGATGTCATCATGATTGCTATCAAGCAGAGTTCCGCGCTACGCCACGTGGGAAGATGGACAGGTGGACCCTGCAGCGCGCGGTTTCTTGAGTACCGAGTGCCACTGCATCGGAAGATCTACACCTAGGACACGGACAGGTAGGCCGTCGCTGTCTGATGATACAACAAGATAAGGTGCTCCAGGAGTCAGGCAGGCCAACTGTTCCTACTGCCCACAGCGACACGTACTCGGGCGTACAGTGTAATCCCGGTGGGATGCTGATCGACCATCCCGCCCACTCCACCACGTATGGATGTATAGAGGCAAATCCCAGAGGTCTACGTGAAAGCGCCAGCAGAGTTTGAGCAAAGACAAGAGAGGCACGGGTCTTTTAGCTAATGTACATCGGCAAGCGCCAGTATACGAACCCGACGGCTACGCTATGTTGCTTTTTTCTCCACCTGATTCGAAGCTTAACCCACCGGCCAGAGTCCCAGACTGAAGCCACGGTCACAGCTACAGCTTTCTCTCCCGCGGGCCGCCAAAACACTCTCTCCCCAACCAGTCCCATCCCTTCCGTCCGAGACATTAGACGGTAGTGTTGAATTCATCCCCCTCCCCGACCCTCTCCGCCATCGCAGCCCCAATCTTCGTATCCTCATCCTCCATGCCCTCCAGCCGCTCCGCCTCCATGCGATCCCTCTTAGCCTCCCCATCAGCCTCCATGGCCCTAGCACTCCACTCCAGGTTTGCCGCCTTGACATCCTCAACCTGCCCTTCGCCTTGGATAACATCCGTGGCGTCGTCATCAACCTCGGCGTACTTCTGCTGCAACGCCTTGGCATCGTCCTCCGCCGGAATACTGCCACTGCCGTTGCCACCATTGGCACCACCCCTCCCCTCCGCCTCCGCCTCCTCCCTCTCCCTCCTGACTGCAGCGTCACTCCCCTTCTGGCCCGGATCCGAGTGGTTAATGAGCTCCACATCTTCGTCGAAAATCCGGAGCAACATCGCCTTCCGGTCCTCCTTCGGCAGCATCAGGTTCAGACTATGCAGGCTCCGCCACAACGGCAGCGTCAGCGCCTCCTCCAACCCCTCCTCCCCTTCATCGCCTTTCCTCGCCTCGACACGCAGCACGCAGCACCCCATCCCAATCCCCAAAACCTGCTCGCCAATCTCCCCCAATTGCCTCCACCCAGCCTCGGGCCCGTCCTCCGCCTTACCAATTTTGGGGAACATCTCGACTAGCAACTTGCGCAGCGTAGCCTTCTTCCACAACCGCACCACGCGGCCCTCGCCCACCCAGCCCTCAATAATGGGCAACCCCTCGGTCTGGATGCGCCAGCGGCAGATATCCTGGCCCTGCGCGTCCTGCTTCATGAACATCTTGACGCCCGCGTGCACGAACTTGAGGCCCTTGCCCTCGGCGTTCGTGGTCAGGATGTCCTTGGCCAGCTGGCTGCTGTAGTAGATGCCCTTGACCGGGTCGCCCGCCGGGTTGCGCACGAGGAAGCGGTCGCGTGGGAAGGAGGGGTGCAGTTCGTAGAACTTGTAGATGCTCTCCAGCTCCGCGTGGTCGGGCGAGAGGTATTTGAAGGATTCCTCGTTGGTGGGGCCATCGCGGCTTCTGCGCTGCTTCTGCGCTGCCTGTATGGCAGAGGGAGGTACCGTCTCGGTATCGAAGGGTGCGTTGAGAGCGGCGTCCTCGACGGGCTCGGGGATGATTTGGGTGTCGCTCTTGGAGGCACCGTCGTCATCGCCCTCCATCTGCGAGCCTGGCTCACCGCCAGCTGCTTCGACAGCCTGTGCGACAACAGGCGGGAGAGGCCCGCGTTCTTTCCGCGCAGTGTTGCTCGTCGACGTCAGGTCCGCCGGCTCGTCCGCGTCGTAGCGCGGCTTCTTAGGCACGGCCTCGATGGCCGCCAAGTCCTCGTCGGCCTTTCGCTTGGTACCGCTATCCTCAGTATTCTGGCGCGCAGCTGCTGACACATCGGTGCTGCTAACCATCGTATCCGGGTCCATCGTGTTCCTGATCAAGTGACCCTGCGCGTCCGTTGACTCCGAACGTACATCCGCCATCAGCTCGCCAAAGACCGTGTCTTCCTTCGGCTCGCTGAAGGTCCACGTCTTGTTCATGCACTTGCTCTCGTTCTCCGGCTTAGCCTTGATCTCGCTCAGCTTCTCCAGCACCGCGATGAAGAAGCCACCCGTGTCTTGCATGTGCGGGTACACCCTCATGCAGTGCTGCAGCGGGATGTTCTCGTCCGCCCCGGGCGCAAACATGCCAGGCACGATCTTGCCGCCTGCTGCCTCGTTCGACTCCGCTTCAGGCCACGACTCGTAGATCTGCCCAGTCCTGCTCATGATAGACCAATCAGTCAAGCCAGGCGCGCGGACGAGGCCAGGGAGCCGGTCAGAGCAGTCAATGAGCTTGACCTTTGCAACGCCACCGCAGCGCTCAATGGCCGATGACACGACGCACTCATCCTCGACAGGGTTCATGGAGCAGGTGCTGTAGACGACGCGACCGCCGACCTTGAGCATCTGCAGTGCGCGCGTCAAAATACGGACTTGCGTGATGTACAGACCCAGTCCGTTCTGCGGCGACCAGTCTTTCCAGATGTTGGGGTTCTTGCGGCATGTACCATCGCCGGAGCACGGGACGTCTGCCAGGATGCGGTCGAACTTGAGGTACTTGCCTTTCTTGCCGTCCTCAGATGGCAGCTGAATCGAAGGGAATTGGGTGGCGTCGTGATTCATGACGATCAAGTTGGGCGAGTTCAGACGCTTGACTTGGTGGACCAACATCTGTGCGCGCTGGTAGTTGACGTCGTTGGCGATTAACAGGCCAGTGGAGCGGCCTTGGTCCTCGGTCAGGTTTGCATCGCCGTTCAATGCCGCACCGTTCGTATCCTCTCCGCCTTTCGCCTTCTTGATCGCCCGAGCCACGCGGTCTTCCTCGCCAGCATGGATCGCCTCGATCAGCTGCGCGCTCTTACTCCCCGGAGCGGCACAGAGATCCAGCACCGTGTGCTCCGGCCTGATATCCATCACCAACGGCGGAATCATGGACACCTGCTCCTGCCTCGAGATATTGCCCACGCCCGTCTCGCTCACCAAGAACTTCTGGAACTCCTTGAACGGCTCATACTTCCTCACCACATTCTTGGGCGTCGTCATGCTGTACGCCAGACCCTCCGGATACCACGGCATCGCCTTAGGAAGCTCGACCGACTTACCTTCATGCTTGATGTCCCGGATGAGCGGGAAGAAGCGCTCGACCAGGTTCTTCTTCACCCCGAGTGCGTGGCCCTTGGAGCCGGTGAAGCGGAAGGCATTCGGCAGCTCTCGTCGCAGCGCCGTCCAGAAAGCGTCGCGTTCCGCGCCCTCGGGCACGATGTTGAGGGAGTTGTAGAAGCGCTCGAACTTGTCGTTGCGCTTGTTCACTTCCGTGAAGGACTCGCGGTTGTCCTGGAACTGCCTGCCTCCACCTCCGCCGCCACCACGTCCTCTTCCTCGACCACGACCTCCGCCTCCGCCACGACCGCGGCCTTGCTTGAACCTGCCTCGTGCCATTGTTGCTGCTGCTGGTGCGTTGTGAAGCTGTCGATTGGTGGCCGAAAAGCTAGATCGGTGTAGCATTGAAGCTCGTGACATCATTGGCTGATAACTGTCGGTAGCGGAAAGCGGCCGCTCGCTCACTCACTCACTCACGGTGCTCTTTTGGACAGCACCTCTTCAGTTATCACAATCAGCCGTAAGCCGCCCAATATGCCAGTGAGTCAAACGCCGGTGGGTGTCTGCTTGTCAAGTCCGTGCATGCCATTGCAGTGCCCTAGCCTACCATATTTACAACCCCTCTGCAAAGGACAAATCTGGATCAATGGGTCCCCAGGGGCAGCCCCCAAGCCTACTCGCATGCATACGTGCTCAGTCGGGGTATATCGTAAAAAGTCCAAACACCCCCTTCCCTTCTCCCTCCTTCCCCACCCACGTAGCCACCATCACAAGCACCAATGCCCAAGCGAAACTACCCTCCTGATGTCCTTCCCGCACTCCACTTCCTTGCCACTGGCCACACCAAGCCATGGCCCCTAGGTCCGCTGGTTGAAGAACCAACTCCCCCTCTTGCCCCCGGCCTCCGCCTGCTGTTGCTGTTGCTGCTGCTGCTGAGGCAGCCCATGCGCCTGCAGCCCGGCGAACGTCGGCACCATCGACCCTCCACCCCCAGGTGCATCCCCCGCGCCGCCACCACGTAAAGGCTTCGCGATCCGATTGAAAGGATTCCCACCCCCCGCAAAAGGCCCACTGGCTGACGGCGAATTCGGCCCCATCAAGCCGCGCGTAGAGCCCGACTTGGCGGCTTCCAGCCGCTCTTTCACGGCTAGGAGTTGGGATTCGAATCTGGAAAGTCCCTCAGTCAGCATGGAATGGTTGCAGGAAGTAGTGAGTAGTGAGTAGTGAGTAGCAGTGATAATCGAGGTGCACGGAGGGGACAACAACATACTTAGAGTTAGCCACCATCAACTTCTCCTGACTCTCCCCCACCAACCCCTCCAGCCCCCGAATCCGCTCCCCGCGCGCCACCAACTTGCGCTCCGCAATCGCCACCTCCTTCTTCAGCTGCGCGTTCTGCTCCACCAGCTGCCGCTGCACCAGCGTCAACTGCTCCAGATTGCGTTCCAGAAACGCCAGCTTCTTCTGCTGCTGCTTGCTGTTCGACGAGCGCAGGATGCTGTTATACTGCTCCCGCGTGGAGTCGAGGCTGATCTCGAGCTCGACGACGCGCTCGCACCGGTTCTGCAGGTCGCGCATCAGGGACTTCTTGATCGTGTCGAAGTCGGCGAGGTGTTTCGTGAGGGAGGTCGCGCTGCCGTTGGTGTGGCCGTTGCCGGTGATGGCGTTTTGGCGCAGGGCTTCGAGGTCGTTGCGGAGCCGCACATTCTCTTCTTGCTGCCGTGCCAGGGCGGCGCCGAGGTCGGAACCGTCCGGTTGCGCCGAGTGGTGGGCGGCGAGGGAGTCGTACAAGCTGCGCTTCACCTCGTCGACATCCTCTTCGGAGAGGTTGCGCTCCAGCACGTCCTGGTAGTCCTGCTGCGCCTGCGCGAGCTTCTGCTCCAGCATCGCCGTGCTGGCGGCGTCTGCGTGCCCGTTCGCGCCGCCGTTGAGCTCGCTCTGGCGGAAGATGCTTTGTGTCTCCACCAAGCGCTCCTTCAGCACAAGCAACTCATCCGGCGCGATCGCATCCCCATGCTCCGCAATTTCCAGCATACTCTCCACCCGCTGTATCATCTCGCGTACAAGCATCTCATTCCTACTCACCGCCCCATCATCATCGCCCCCCAAATCAAACCCGGCCATCATCTGCGCCATACGCTCCTTCTTCAACTTCTCCTTCTCATCCAGCAGCGCGCTCGACTCCTTCGCCGACATCCTCGCATCTAGCAAATGATGCTTCACCTCGTCCAGCTCCGCCGTGAGCTCCGCATTAGCTTCCTTGAGTGAATCCATGGTAATGGCCGCCTCCTTCGTCTCGAACTCAACCTTCTCAACCTGCATGCGCAACGTCTCCGTCTCGCCCTGCAGCTTGTCGTGCGAGCGCGTGGTCTCTTTGTAGGACTCCCTCAGCTCCCCAAGCTCTACCCTAGCCTTCTCCAGCGCTTGCTCCGCCGCAGACAAACTCGACTCCTTCTCCGCCAGCTGGTCCTGCAGCTCATTCTCCCGCCGCAGGAACTCGTCCTTCTCGTCCTTGTCCAATACCAAGCTCGGCGTCCCTGCTCTTTCCAGCTCCAGCCTGCTCTCGGATCGCGGTGTGCCCGGCGTCTCTTGTCCAGAGCGCAGTCGGCTAGGCGTCTCCGATCGCGGTGGCGCTTGCGTAGGTGCTCTGTTTATGTCCTTCAATGCCGGTGTCCAACGGTCTTTCGGGACCTGGTCGCCCTTCCGCCAGGTGCCTACCTCGCTTTCAAGCGAGGTGATGTACGATTCGTACGACGTGGCTTGCGTTTGCGCCTTCTTGAGCATGGCCTTGAGCTGAGCGGGTGAAAGCTCCTCGTTGATCTTGGCCTTTTGCTTGATAGTCTTTGCGCGCTCACCAAAGCGCAGCGTGGATACCGTCTCGGCGTCATTATAACTACTGGGCGAGCAGTTGATGATGAGGGTCGTCCGGGAGTTGCCGCCAAGCGATTCTTGAAGGATGCGGGTGAGCTTGCTGTCACGGTAGGGGATGTGCGAGCTCTTGCCGTCGGAGAGGGAGTTGATAACCATGCCGAGCGCGGACAGCGACTTGTTGATCTTCTTCGCCTCTTCTAGCGTCTGACCTGAGGCACCCGTCTTGCCGACCTTCTCCGAGCCTGCCAAGTCCACCAAAAACAGGCGACCAGAGCGTGCTGACCCCGACTCGGTGTTCTTTTGCATCACCTCAATCACGAAGATGGAGTGTGAGCGTGAAGACTCCTGGTTCATGTTGGTCGCCGCCACCGCTCGGGACTGCCCACCGCGCTCCAGGATCTGGTAGACCTCGCCCACGGTCTGCACGTAGAACTCGCCCAGCCCTTTCACGTACACCCCCCGCTGCTTGTCCTCATGGATGGGCAGGTTGTCATTCTGCGGTACCAGCAGATCGCGGATCTTCTCCATGTAGATCTCCATGTAGCTCACGCGCACCATGAATTCAATGGTGCCGTCGCTGCGCATGATGCTGTCGAAGATCTGCTCAACGATGCGCGGGATAATGCCCTTGTTTCTGTCGTCGGCGATGTCCCCGCCCATCATGGTGTACGTCTTACCGGAGCCCGTCTGGCCGTAGGCGAAGACGGTGCCATTGTAGCCGGCCAGCACATCGTCCACGGTGCTGCGGATGGAGTAGTCGAAGACGTCGGCCTGCGCTGTGTTGGTGGGGAAGACGCGGTCGAAGGTGAAGGCGCCGCTGGCCTCGCGCGACGTGACGGTGCAGCTGTCGTCGCTGTTGAACTCGACGACAGGCTCGCTGCCCGCCGCCACCTCGATCTTGTTCTGCGGCCGGAAGCGCGCGACGACCTTGATCGTGTTGGCCGTCGCCATGCTGGGGACTGTCGAGCGCCGAGGCGCAGTTCCGTTTGGGATGTTGCAGTCGGGTGGGCGATGTTTCGTGCCTTCGGCTGTCTGCTTCGGTGTTGGCACGAGCTTGGGCTTGTAGCGAAATGGACTCTCAAGCCAGCTGGAGCGAACGTAGAGCAGCCAGTGCCGAATGCGCAATTCACCCGCCTAATCCGAGGCGACAATGGTGGACTGCACTGCGAATCTTCAACTGCTTCTCCTGGCCTCGTGTTTACACCACCGTCACCACTAGAAGCCGGGTGCCGAACCCTAAATAATGCGCGACAGCACGTGCGCTGCATCTCCGTGAACGTGAACGTCACTTCGAACATCGAGAGCTGTCTCCTCCCATCGTATCTTCTAATCCCATGTTCCCTGCCGTACCATCACTTCCGCTCAACTGTGACACTCCTGACCTTGCGTCTGCAGCAAGACCGAGAGGTGGCCCCTAGAATCCTCCCTAGCCAATATGACATGGATCGTACCCCTCTGCATCGTCTGTCAGCATTCGCGGAAAGAATGCACGCTCCAATGCGGCGAGGAAGAGGATGAAAACTACACATGACGCTGATTTGCCGGGTCAGGCAAAGTGACATTGGCATTGGAGCCTCAGGCAGCTTCGTAGAGAGGAAAAGTTTGCGCGTGACAGTGACTTGCAGGGTCCAGTACGAGTAGTGACACCGAGGTCGAGGCCTCAGGCAACTGCGTAAAGACGCAGAATTTGGCGCATGGCACTAATGTGCAGGGTGTAGTACAAACAGCAGCACCGGAACCTTACTCAGCTGCGTAAAGAGGAAAAAGTTTGGCGCGTGGCAGTGGCTTGCAGGGTCCATTGCAATGAGCGCCACCGAGGCCTCAGGCCACGACGTAGAGAGGAAAAGTTTGCGCATGGCGTTGACTTGCAGGGTCCAGCACTCAGCACTGTGGCGGAAGGGATCATTTCCGCTTGGTAAAGTAGCTTTTGCAAGCATTGATGCAGAGGGCTTCTCTACAGACACCCCTCCTTCAGGAGACCTTGGGGAGGCGTAGCGGGAGGGAATGTTCGGCGTGCATTATTCAATCCATGGGATTAATGTCGTCTCCCAACGACGATTCCTGAAAGTCCGCTCCTTCCATTTCGGGACTTTGCGACCGTCAGCCGCATATGAGCGGAGCTGGAACCGGTAGGGATGCATGGGGACAGTGATATGTGCAATACCTCAGCGGAGATTGGAGCAGGCCTGTACTGGGCAGGATTCATAGAGAAGGTGTCGACTTGTAGAGGACTGAAGACGGGGCAGGCATCCTTTTGGGAGGTAAGCGGAGAGCAGACCGTGCATCAACCTCATTCGAGCATTGGTGCGAAACGCCCGAGTCCACAGGCAGACACGTATCCCCCCGCCGTTTCCGAAGACAAAGCGCCTCAGGCACCGCTAGCGAGAGGAAGACTTTGCGCGCGGCAGTGGTTTGCAGGGTCTCTCCTGTCCCTACCTATGCATGCCTCAGGCAGAAGCATAGAGAGGAAAACTTTGCGTACGGCAAGTGGTTTGCAGGGTCTATCGAGCCCGTGTGTACCTTAGGCAGAAGCACAGAGAGGAAAACTTTGCGTGCGGCAAGTGGTTTGCAGGGTCTTGTCGCTCGTGCGAGCCTTAGGCAGAAGCGTAAAGAGGAAAACTTTGCGTGCGGCAAGTGGTTTGCAGGGTCCTCTTGCATGTGCAAGGCTAAAGCCGAAGTGCAGAGAGGAAAATTTTGGCGCGTGCCAGCTCCTCTCGCTGGCCTGAAGCCTGCTTTGGTACCTATGCCGGAGAGGGAGGAAAACTCGCTGCATGTGATTACAGACTCGTCAGTGCACGATGGCTACGGGACAGTCGCACTCGCAATGCTCCAGCATCAGAGAAAGCTTCACTGGCATTCAATGATAATTCTCATCTCGGCTACTGCAACGGTATAACCGCTCAACATCCTCAAGGCCTCTGCGCATCGATGGACAATCGGCGACTCAATACTGCAGCCGCTCGCTCCCGCAGGCTAGCCATGCACATTCGAGTCGCTCGCCAAAGCGCTCGCCTCAAAGACTTCCTATTGCGAGTAGAGGGCAAAGCTGGCATGTTTCAACAATCATTTTCTGCTACGCAGGAGCCTAAGAGCAAGCCCATCCACGTAAAACTGCTAGAAACCGACGATATGCACAACCTGTCGGCGGTTATGCTGTAAGCAAGGCTCAAGCGCTCAATGTCTCCACCACGCCTCCAACGCCCACGCTCGAAACAATCACATCTCGCACAGGCCAAGCAGGCCAAGCGGCAGTGGATGCTCCTTCAATCCCTTACTCCGCAACGATACCATCTGCGCCGTTCTCGGCTCCACCAGACTCCGCAGCATCCGCCTTGCCCTGAGCGTTCTGGAAAAGCGCAGGCAGATCCTTCTTCGACCTGGCGGCCTTGCCCTTCGGCAGGATCCAGTAGCCCTTGTCTGTCGGGTTGTCGGAGTCTCTAGCCTGCAGGACGAGTGGCAGGACGACGATCTGACCGCATTAGCTTCCGCAGTTCAACGCACCAAAGCGCTATACAATGCCTGGTTGCACAAATGCAATCCAGGGATTAGAACTCACCTTCTGCTGCGCACCATCCCACACACAGCACGGCCGACTCCCCTTCATGCATCGCAAGCACGCGTACATCGTCTCGTCCTTGACGCTCCACTGCATGATCTTGGCGGTGCGGAAGCGGCCGTACAAGCACGTCTTTTAAGTAGTCAATCTGAGATACCACGACTTGTCCTTCTTCTCGCCGCGCCTGGCATGCTCCCAGTCGTGCTTCGCGGTCTCCAAGGCCTCGCGGACGTCCGCGGGCATGGCCGAGACGTCGATGAACGTGTCCGGGTCTTTCCGCATGATGAACTCGGGCCGGTCGTCTTGGGCTTGAGCGGCCGGGGTCGCGTTGACCACCTCGTTGCCGCTTGGAAGGGCCGACGGGCGACTCGTTTGGTTGTACGCGCCGCTCATGGTGCCCGGGACGTACGATTGGGCTGCAAAGCCGTACGCACCGCTGTTCATGATGCCAGGAACGTAGTGCTGATTTGTAGGTTGGTAGGTGCCGCTGCCCATGGTGCCGGAAGAGAACTGATGGTTACCGAACGAGGCGAGTGCGGTCTCGTAGAGGCCCTTCGTGCCGTGATACGAAGGCTGCGGGTACCCACTCGGCATCCGAGAGGCGTGGTTGGAGAACTGGTACTGCCCGGGGGTGTCACATTGAACAAGTTGATTCGGGAGACCGTTCGGTGTGTAGATGCCAAGACCAGCAGGTTGCCCCAAACTCACGTCGGCCTTGCCGCGCTTCTGTGGCGGGCCGTCGGTGGCGCTCGCATCGTCCAGCTCGATGGGGCCGGTGGCGGTGCCGTCTCCAGGGACGCCATGGGCTGCCGCATCGTCTGCACGAGCACGCTTTCCCGCCGATGTTCCCACGGAACCAAACGGCGATCCCGCACTCTTCGGACTGGCCGTGCCGATGAGACGTGCATTCGCCTCTACCAGTTGAAGCCTCAGGCTGTCTTTGGCCTTCTTCGCCGCCGCCAACTCCTTCTTCAATCCCTCGGCCTCCGCCTTCAGCTTGTTGTTCTCCGCCACGCAGGCCTGAAGCTGCGCTGCGCAGTCTGTCGCATAACCACCCACCTGGGCTACTTCGGCGCGCAGACTATGCACCTCAGCCTGGAGCGTCTGCATGCGTTCCTTGATCGAGCCGATCTCGGCATCGCGCGAGCTGATGATGTTTTCCAGACGGTAGATCTCTTTGCTCTGGGCGGCGATGGTAGTGGTGTGCTGCTGGATCTGCTCATTGCGCCCGTTTAGCTCTTTGCTCTGAGTGGTGATGGTCGTGGCGTCTTGCTGGATTTGATCATTGCGTTGGTTGAGCTCATCGGCCCGGGCGTCGATCCCTTTGGCCACAGCACAGAGATGCTCCGTCATGCTCATTTCCACGTTTTCTCCTGCCATGATAGCTGCACGTTGACCTGCGGCCCGCTTCAGAGGTACAGCAGACGTCTGGCTGTGGTGGATGACCAAGACTCCGGGTCCTTGGAGGTATGGCCTATGAACGCTGGAGCGATGATCACTGACAAAGTCGATGGGCGCTGCAGTATTCGAGGAGTTTTGTTAAAGTGGCTGGTGATCGGCCCGAATTTATACTCGGAGCAGTGTGGATACGATACAAACGCGAAGCTTGGCAGCTCAGAACTTAAAACTAAAGAGGGAGGCACGGTCCCACGGACGTCACCACGATTTCACATGTTTTTAACGCTCTGCTTTCGGAAGGGACAGACTAGCGCTTACGTCGTCGCTCGTGACAACGCCTTCATTAGATGCAACACGGCAAATAGCAGGGTCTCATTGTCGTTCTGAGGCTGTCGCGCTGTCGGGCATACAACGAACGCCCGGTTCTATCACACGGAAGCGCAATGCTGCTTTTCTATCATCCACAGTTCCCAGACTGCCAGTGACAAAACTGCCGTAGGAGGTCGCCAATATCCCATGCAGCATCAAGGAACTGGGCCCTGCAAACTAGTGCCGCACGCAAAGTTTTCCTCTCTACGCTTCTGCTTCAGGATTTACGGCCCCACCTCTGGGTCTCGAACGCGGACGAGATCCTGCAAAGCACTTTCCGCACACAAAGCTTCCTCTCGCTGTCGGCGCCTGAGTTTCGTTCTCTTGTCCTCAGCTCTATGCCAGATTCGATTGGGTGATGCCCTTCGATGAGCAGAGACGGCAAATGTGTGACAATTCCCAAAATGGCAGGAGCGGTAACTGGGCGTAGAGCACCGTGCGAACTGTACCCTGCAAGTCAGAGCCTGGCGGAAGCTAGCAAACGCTGGACCCTGCCAACCACTGCCAGGTCGGAAGCTAGCGAACGCTCGGACTTGCTGGCGCAGCGCTGGACCCTGCTAACCACTGCCAGGTCGGAAGCTAGCGAACGCTCGGACTCGCTGGCACAACGCTCGACCCTGCCAACCACTGCCAGGTCGGAAGCTAGCAAACGCTTCAGCCCTGCAGATCACTGACAGGCGGAACGTTCGACCCTGCAAACCACTGCCTGGCGGAAGCTAGCGAACGCTCGGACCCTAGAAAATCGTTGGCCCAGCGATGATAGGCGCGAAGAGACGAAGAGGTCGTCCTGCTGCGACGAGCTTGGAGCCGAAGGTGATCGAAAAGTGGCGGACGCTCGACCCTGCAACCCACTGCCGGGCGGAACGCTTTGATGTTTGCGACCCCGCAAGCCAGTGCCGTGCGGAAGGCTTCGCTGTTCGAGGCCCCGCAAACCAGTGCCGGGCGGAGACCTTATTTCCATCGCGAGGTCCGTGCCTAGGATGTCGAGTTCGTGCCGCCACACGATCTATGCTTCTATTCACCTCGCCGCTACAAGTCAACGCCGGCCGAAAATTCACAGTACGCTGCAAATCAGTGCCGTACGCAGCCAAGAAGTGCCCTGATGCCGCCGCTGTGCGCAAACAGAAGCCATGCCATGGGCTGGCATTCCCTCCCGCAAGCCCTCCTTACTTCTCCCGTGTGTCCCTCAGTCCCAAACATCGTCGTTGCAAGCGGAAGACGCTGTCCAGGGACTCAGGAGCTCAAGATCTGGGTGGTGGCTGTGGAACGTGCAAAGCCAGAAATCCCGTGCTCTATGATGCTATGACCCCCGGCGGGCATCTGTTGAATATGGTGAATTCCCTGGCCAGCGGCTTCAGCAGCTGCACAACGACACTCTTCCGCTCGGCGCACCAGACCCAGCAAAGCCAGCATGAATTCGTGCAGCGCTCGCACGCATATCACCCGTCGGCTTTGGTGGGCCGTTGCGTGGCACCGGAGCCGGCAACCCAGATGTATCTAGTGCACAAGCACGACTTGACGCCCTAGACCTTTCCCGTTTCCGTGCTCAGCCTGTCGGCGTACCAGGTTCCTGTCGCGTGCGAGTGCCAAGGCCACGCACCGGCTCATAGTGGATTCCACGGCTTCATGGACAGGCTCCGGCGGGTTGAGATTGCGGAGAGTGGTGGGACTTTCGCTTTTAGGCCAGCCGATTGGCGAACATTCTTGCCAGCTCCCATTCGTCTGCGTTAGGCGAGATGATGTGAGCAGGAGGGTTAGCAGGAGGAGGAGGAGGAGGTGGTGGAGAGCAACAGTGTGAAAGGAGGGTCAGTTTCGTGAACGTTGTGGTACCTACTATATGTATAACACGAGTATGCTGGCCGGTACCAACCACGTCCGTAGGTCTTGCCGTGGCGTCAAGCAGCCAGGCATGCGTGCAAGCATGTGTACGTCCCTGTTCCACCTTCGTAGGCTTTACGCAGGAGGGGGAGCACATCATAGCTCATCAGCATCAACCATCTGCACAACAATGCCCGTCGCCGCACCGCCTCCATTGCAAATCGCTGCGCACCCGTACTCGCCCTTCTTCAACTGATGCAGCAGCGTGACCAGTATTCTCGCGCCGGAGCTGCCGATGGCGTGGCCGAGGGCAATGGCACCGCCGCGGGGGTTGACTTTGTCGACGTCTATGTTGAGGATCTGGGGCGGGTTCAGTCAGCAACAACTCAGCCAGTGTCACTCGGCCGAGCGGCTAGAAGTGAGTGAGCAGGAAGAAGAGGAGGAAGAATATACCTTGCCGTTGGCGATGATGACTGCTGCAAACGCTTCGTTGAACTCCCAAACTTTGACCTGGTCCGCCGTGATGCCTGCCCGTTCCAGCGCGATGGGCACGACCTTTGCTGGCGCAATGGGGAAGTCTATGGGGTCGACAGCGGCGTCTGCATAGCTCACTATCCTCGCCAGTACTCTCTTGCCCTTTCCATGCTGCTTGGCAAGCTCCCGGTTCGTGATGACGAGGGCAGAAGCGCCGTCGTTGAACGAAGAGCTGTTGGCCGCTGTCACCGTACCCTTCCCACTCCTGTCGAACGCAGGCTTCAACGTCGGGACCTTCTCCAGCTTCAGCCGATTGTACCCTTCGTCCTCCGACACAACCGTCTCGCCCTTCTTGCCCTTGACCGTCACCGGCACAATCTCGTCGTTGAACAAGCCCTGCTTCCACGCCTCCTGCGTCCGCTTGTACGACAGAATGGCAAACTCATCCTGCGCCTCCCGGCTGATCTCATACTTCTTCGCCGTCGACTCGGCGCAGTTGCCCATGTGGATCTGGTTGTAGACATCCCACAGGCCGTCCTTGATAATGCCGTCCTCGAGCTTCATCTCGCCAAAGGGCGGCTGCTGGCTCGCGCGCGGGAGGTAGTAGGGCACGCGGCTCATGTTCTCCATGCCGCCTGCGACCACGGCGACTTCCTGCCCAAGCTGGATTTGCTGCGCTGCTATGCTGACGGCTTTCATGCCTGAGGCGCAGACTTTGTTGATGGTCGTCGCTTCGGTGCTGGGGCTTAGGCCGGCGAAGATGGCGGCTTGCCGTGCTGGGGACTGGCCCGAGGAGGCTTGCAGGACGTTACCCATGTAGACGTGGGTGATCTTGTTGGCGGGGACATCGGATCTTGCTATGGCCTCCTTCACGGCCGTTGCGCCGAGCTGGGTGGACGGGACGGTAGTGAAGGCGCCGTTGAAGACGCCCGTGGGTGTCCGGACGGCAGAGACGATGTATGCATCCTGAATCTCTTGCGGGCGGCGCGTGCTGGAAGAGAAGTGACGTTGGACGGCGGCGAGGCGTTGTTGCGGCTGGGAGGATATGGTGGACTTGCAGGCGGCGCAGACCGGACGGCGTAGGGCGGGAGAGGCCATGGAAAGGAAGGATGAGAGATAGGCAATCTTTACTTACTCGTGGATGTTGAGAGAGAGGGAACGTCAAACACGCAAGGTTGGACTAGATACATGCAGTTATTACCGGATGGATGTGGAGGCATGGGCGAGTTGTAGAAGCTCAACTCGCATTGCCGAGGCCGAACGCATGTGAAGCCGAGCCGTGCCCACTTGATCCTCCGGGCGTTCCGTGACTGCCCTCAATCGTAATCCACTCATGAACTACAGTTGAACTACACATACCTCGACTTACTCATCACGGCGGACGGGCCGTGCGAGCGAGCCCAAACAGGAAGGCACACATTGGCTGCAGTATACGGGCGATGGTCTTTGGAGATGGGACCCGGGCGCGGTACATGGGCCGCATTCTCAAGAGTCAACCGCCCTCCTGAGACAACGCTCTGTTCTTGCCTCCTGCACCCTGACACCAGTTGGCTACGGTTTATTGAAGGCCAAGAGTCAGGATGCTCCGTCACGTACCCGGCCTGCCGACGGATGAACATAGAACTGCGTCCGCTCCCGTCCTTACCTGACTCCCTCGTCCGCTGCTCAATGCGCAATCGTCTGCTCCTCCATGCGCACCCAATGCGTCCCATCCCTCTCCGCCTGCTCGTATAACCACGTGAACAAGCTCCACCTCCAGCTACTCAAGCTCTCAGTGCATGACAACCACCCCATGATCTAGATCGCTTGCTTGCTCGTCTTGCTAACTCCTCGACTGCTCCTGCTCGGCGAAAAGGCAACTGGGTCCCTCGCTCTGCCATCGAATGTCTTCCATCATCTGCGCTCAGACGGTTCATCCAGAGCTCTTGCTCACTTCATTGGCTCGTCTCCCTGGGGCGCTAGTGGAGGTTTCTCGGTCCTACTTTCCATCTTTCTCTTTTATTACTAATGCGCTAGCGGAGTTTCTTCGCTCCGCCTCCGCCGACTTCACCGATGCGCTAGTGGAGGTTTCTCGGTTCTACTTTTCATCTTTCTCTTTTCTTACTAATGCGCTAGCGGAGGTTCTTCGCTCCGCCTCCGCCAGCTTATCGATGCGCGAGTGGACACTGTGGAGGTTCCTTGGTCTGCTGGTCTTCGGAGTTTATGTGTCTCGGGCATGCGTCTATCATAGTGCGGCAGTGTGGCGCAGATACCCAACATGTATTCGCTTTGACCACCTCCGAGCGGTTTGGGACGAGAGCGCTTGCCTGTCCATCCCTACAAAAGCAGCGATACTAGTGTGGGCGATGTAGTTCTTCGTCACTGGACAAAGAGTCACCGCTTCAGCCGGAGTCATACATTGGTCTCCGACGTCCGTGGTGGCGGTGGCCGCCGGTACAGCCCAGAACCCCAATGCGAACGCGGCAGTGCGACTGCACAAGCAGTGGTCACCATGTGCCGCGTCATTAGATAGAATGAAAGTAACGCTTCAAGTATGATCACTTATTATCACACCTTGACCTTGAGCTTCCACCCTACCTTCGCCACACGCGAGGCGCCGATGAGCACGGCGCCGATAAGGGTCGAGGTCGCCGCCCAGATCGAGGCTCCGGTATATTGCCCGCCCATTGTGCTTTGCAGCGCTCCTCCCAGTGGCGGCCCGGTCAAAGCAGCAAATGACAGCGTGCTGAAAGCCATGCCCAGCCTGGTGCCGACCATACTCATGTCCGGCGTAATGCTCGCCACCGTCGACGGCATGAGGCATTGGAAACCCGCACTCACTAGGCCGTAGAAGCAGGTGAACACGTAGAGCCCGCTGACGTCGCTTACGGCGAGCCAGGAATAGGCGACGATCGCCAGACAGAAGAGGATTGGCACCATCATGTTCAGCTGGCCGACTTTGTCTGCGAAAAAGGGTGGGATCACGCGGGCGGGGACTCCGACGCCGTTGATGACGATGACTAGGACGGTGGAGGAGGTGTAGGTGAGTCCGGCTTTGTCGACGCCGAAGGATGCGATCTATATCGAAAGGGCATCAGCACACATCGCGAGACGGGAAGCTCTTTCGCGATGGCAAGCTTACGTAGTAGAAAGTGTAGTAGACAGCCCAGATAACAAAGAACAAACCGGCTACGAAAAATGCATATGGCGGCTCCCTGAACGCGCTCCAGTCGATCACCGGGCCGGACTTCCTCGGCGGCAGCCTTGGGCGCATGAAGGCTACGACAATAGCTAACAAACCCAGATTCAGAAATCCCAGCACCCGAGTGGTCCACGCGAAGCCGAGCTTGGGCAGTATCTGCTGAACGATGATGGGGTATATCATGCCACCCACAGCGTTACCCGTCGTCGCGATGCCCAAGGCGAAAGCGCGTCGGCTGGAGAAGTAGGTGGTGACCAAGCCCAACGCTGGCGTGAAGAAGATGCCGCCGCCGATGCCTGTGAGCACGCCCTGTGTGAGCATGAAGTGCCAGTACTTCGTGCTGATGGACATGAGGAAGATGCCGAGGAGCTGCAATACGGAGCCCACAATCAGCGTGGGCACGAAGAGCCCGGCGTCCAAGAGCCTGCCGCTGAAGGCGCCGATGAAGAAGGTCAGGAAGTTCTGGACTGTGCCGATCCATGAGATGGTGGATGCCGACTCGTTCAGCGTCAAGGTATAGTACGTTTGGAATGTCCCGTAACTGTTCACCCAGCCCCAAGTGGTGAAGATGACGATCCAGCCACAGGCCACCTGCCTCCAAGCCTTCATTCCGCCATCGGGTGGAGGTCCGGGGTCGACTATCGATCTGGTGGTGAGGACTCTGCCCAAGACGTTGCTCGCTCGGCTGGCGGTCCTCTTCAGCTCCAGTGATACCCGTGAAGGCTGCTTTTCGTTCGTGGAATCCTCGTACACTTCATGGTCCTGGACAGAGGCTCGCTCAATGTCGTCCAGATCTGCCTGAGACGAGGTGCTGGACTTACTCGTGCCTGCACCTCTGCTCAAGTCGTGTTCGGGCTTCTCGCCGAAATTATAATGGTCTTGAGTGCCGAAGGCCATGGCGAAGTAACTGTGCAGTCGCGCAGGATTGGGCTGTCATCTTCAGAGCAGCTCCCGCCTGGACGAGCGGCAACTGCTTTGTATGTAGTAGCATGATTTAGCATCACGGAGTGCAGTCGCCGAAATCCAATCGTTGGCCGCTGTCGGAGAGAGCTGGGCCGCCGCAGATTGTTGAAGAGCGCACCTGCGCACCGCTGGTTTGGGGAGCCAGTGAGGGATCGCCATGTCGGGTTTGGTGGAGGCACGATCTGCAATGTCCGGATGCCTCGTGCCGAGTCCTGGGCGGTTTTCTGACATGCCGGAATAGGGAGGTCTGGCGAGGGGGGCCGGGGCGGTGTCCGCCGTTCACCTCGAACGACATCCCTTTGCTCTTCTTTTCTCGGATATGAGAAGTATGGGACGGTTAGCTATGTAGGAGTCCATGGAGGTCTTCGCGAGATCCCCGTAAGATTGCGTGCCGGGAAGTTGGCCTGGTAGGATATTGGGGTAACTTCCGGACACGCATGAAGCTGCAGCCGACTGGCTGCACAGCCTCAAAGATGGCCTAATGTGGCCTGATATAAGCCGTTGACAGCATCGTCACACCGACACGATACACCATGCGCTGGCCAGAGTCTACGACATTGTGTGAAGTGTACAGCAGGTGCAAAATGTTATGCGCGGTGCAAAGGGCACACGGTATAGTATTTGAGCCGAGAGCTGAAATGGCTGAGGCTGTAGGCTGAAGGCTCAACGCCTACGGGCTGAAGGTGGTAGTGGTGTGATTGATGTCGCTTCACAGCTGTTCGCTCCGCCTCAACGACTGAGCATGCGCCATGAGCTGCGGCAGCAGGCTTACAGCCTCAAACGCAAGGTGGCGAAGAACGGGCCATATTACGGTCTCACCAAAACACTCAAGTAAGTGGATGTGGAATGGACTCCTCGCCGTACTTTCGCAAATTCATCATTTCAGCCATGCGTCTCATCAACACTACTACGCTTCAGCCCAAGGTTTTTGATACCGTGTTCGATGATACTAACAAGAGCCCGAGTTTTGCCATCCTTTCTCATCGCTGGGGCTTGAATGAGGTCACCTACCAAGATCTGCTTCGCGGGCCAGATGTCAATACTCTAGGGTATAGGAAGCTTTGGGAGCTCTGCAGGTTCGCGCGTGGACGGGGTGCGGAGTGGATCTGGAGTGATACATGCTGCATCGACCGGACCAGCAGCGTAGAACTGTCAGAAGCCATCAATTCAATGTGGACGTATTACCGCAAAGCCACAGAATGCTACGCTTATCTGTCGGATGTTCCGTCCGACATGCCTCGAGGCGGAGAGATCTGGGCGAGGGGTATCAACGGTGATAAGGATCGTAGGCGCATGAACCCACAGGGAGTCCAGGCACTCGCCGGGAGTGTGTGGTTCACAAGAGGTTGGACTTTACAAGAGCTCCTAGCGCCGAAGCATGTCCTCTTCCTCAACAAGGACTGGGCGCCCCTCGGCACGAAGGCAGATATGGCGAGTGAGCTATCCGAGATCACCAGAATACCCATTCGATACCTAGTCGCGCCCGAGCGGATACTGGAAGCCAGTGTTGCAATGCGGATGAGCTGGGTCTCTCGCCGCGTGACTACTAGAGAGGAGGATACGGCTTACTGCCTACTCGGGATCTTTGATGTCAACATGCCACTACTTTACGGGGAGGGAAGGAAGGCGTTCATGCGCCTGCAGCTGGAGATCCTCAAGAAATCGCATGACAGTTCCCTCTTTGCATGGACTGCTGATCAGCCACAACGCGGTCTATTAGCTCTTTGGCCCACTGCCTTTGCTAGATCTGGGAGGATTATGCACTTCGATAGCGAGGATGACGACCGCTTACCGTACTCTATGACGAACAGAGGCTTGGAACTTCGTCTGCCCAGCAACACTGGCGTACCCTTTGAGGACATGGATCATTTTGGGTCGCCGCCAGGAGCACAGTGGGAAGGAGAGGAGCGTAGATCGGGTCCACGGCGGCTCATGTTGGGACCATACGCACCGATGAAGATGCAAACTCCGAACACTCAGAAGATGTCTAAGAGATTTATGCTCTCGTGTGGAGTGTGCAGGGGCGTCGATATGAACAAGTGTACGACCATCGGGCTTAGGCGTATAGCGCAGAATTACTCCGGTGGTATCACTCTGGCACGCTCCGGCTCTGGGTGGATAAGAGCTGATTGTGCCAATCTGGAGGGCTGGGGCAGATATGTTCCGCGGCGCGAGAATACGCACACGCTGTATTACGTGCCGCAGCAAGGCATGTAGATGAGGCAACTTCACAGCGATCGACCACCACCAAAATATCAACAAACCAGTTGACGTCTCCAAGCATATGAGGTGACCAAGGCAGGTAGTGCACCCAAGATTGTCTGGAGCTGAAACCTCGCCGCTGCGATCATTGCTTTACTGCTGGGCCCATGCTTTGCCCCCTTTCTCTGGCGCGCGCTTCTGCTCAAAGGCAAGGTCACCGTTTCCTGATCCCATCGCCACAGTCTCCACATAGACAGCTGTCTCCTTCGCGCTCACGCTGATGCTCATATACATCCTCCTCGACACGCAACAGTTCGGCAGCGTTTCGCTTTTCGCGCTCGTCCGCCATCTGGACTCGTGCCTGGTCCAGCTCTTCCCGCTCCGCGTCGTCAACGACGTAGTACTTCATGAGGCGGACCCCTGGCGGCTCGATGGTTTCGCTGGTGAGTCTTTGCGACCCGCTCTCGCTATCGGTAGAGATCTCGAAAAGGCCGTCTGACTTTGGCATGGATGGCTCGGTTGGAGCGTTCGACATTGGCACTGAATCGTGGAAGCTGATATCTAGGGCTCTTAGTTTGTGGTAGTGGCATGGTGATAGGTCTTGTCAATCTGACTTGATCGTGGCGTACATCGGGAGTGCATCGTGTACAAAGCAATCTTGAATCTGAGATGAATCGGTGTCTCACATTTCTGCATCACTGCGCTATCACATGTGCTGTGCGCCGAATCATTGAGATAGTGGATGTCTCGTACAGAAACATCTATCGCCTCGTCGCGGCCGAGCCCATCGCTCCTGGTTTCACATTCTTGCAGTCGATCTATCTGTGTGAGCAGTGCACGAAACCCCTTTAGTATACGTTCACGGCTCACTTCCTTCTTCGTCTGTCCCTGCTCGCCCGTGATGATGCTCCGGTTCTTCTTCTTCGTCTTCGGCTTCCTCTATCTTGATACTCGGTGGGCGTGGCATAGAAGGCGTGTGGTAAGGGCTCCTAGACGCGGGCTCCAGAGCTGACAACGGTCTTGCCAGATGCTCAGCGCCCGCGATCTGCGCATTGCCGCCTTCGTACTCAACCGGGTCTAGCAAGCGTGTCTGTCTTCTCTGGGCCAGTGGGTGCAGTGCTCGAAAGTCGAATACAGGCTGCTCCGCCTGCATTGGGCGCATGGTATGCTCGAACAACCGACCGTCACGACTCTGTCGGAGAATGCCGTACTGAGAGCCTCGCGGAAGGGGTGCCTGTATCTGCGAGTGCTGCATGACGCTCGGATGTGGTTGGGAGCTTGGAGCTAACGGGCCTGGCTGCAGCGGATATGAACTCGGCAGTACGAGGTGAGCTGGCATAATGCGATGGCCTGAGCGGTCAAGTGGCAGCCCATGTGGCTGTCCCAGTAGCACAGGATGCGATGGAGCCATAGGCAGGCCGCCCAAATACATATTGTCCTGCGGGCTGACAGAAGCCAGCGCTCCTGTCGGGATTTGCGGGTGTCCTGCTGCAGGTAGATGCTGCACAATGTATCTTGGCGGCCGGCCCTTCCGCTGCGGCGGCGGCGCTGGCGGTCGTGCCTCTTGCAGTTGCTGAAAGTGGTTAGGGCCCTGGCCTGTAAGATAGTCGTGCCATATCGTGTGGCTCTTGTGACAGCAGAGATGTTCGCAAGTGTTCTCGATGCATTCGAGCTTTCTGTTAGGTCCCGAGATATGCGTACAGAAAGTCTGCGTGACAGTGCGGTTCAGGGAGTAAGCAGTCGGTATTACACTATCCACTTCATGCTCTTGGCTCGCTTGTTGACGTCTTTGAACCCGTGGACGTGGAGCGGAGGGTGCTTGTGCTGGCAGAAGATCATACCGCGCAGGCGGTGCGTGGCTCGTCGTGGTTGTTCGCCCAAATGCTGGTGTGGCGACTCCGACTGACACGCCAGGCTCGCCATCGCCGGCTTCTTGATGACGTTGTGTGAGGTGCTCGTGCTCTTCTCGAATGTAGAGGTGATTTTGCTGGACGTGCAGTCTGTGCCCATAAGTGTTTGCGAAGACCACCGGATGCCTGCCCAGCGCCAGCAGACTGTGGGCGGCTTCGATATCTTCCGGTGTTCTCTCAATCATGCTTAGCTGGATGTGCGGTGTTGGTAAAATGGTACGCGTCCACATGGTCAAAGTGTAGCTGTTTCTGGGTAATCGTGCGGGCCGGAGTCGCAGTCACACTCGGGTCATTCCCAGCAGCATCCCGACCCGTCACCAAAAGCATGAGGCGTACGTGAATGATCTCGCAGCCCCTGCAGACGTCTCCGTTTGCCGCATGAGTGGTTGCCAAGGCATGCAGAAACTTCCACTAGCGCACTTTTCGTGAAGTTCGTCCACGAGTATCAGATCCTCGTCAGTCTTCTACATCTTTCCATCAAGCAACGCGCCAACTGCACCAGCAGGCAGGAAGCTTCCAGTGCATAATAACGACGACTGGAGCAGCCCATTATCATCCAGCAAACAAGAGAGAAGATACAAACGCTCCACAGCCTCCACTTACGCCACCCAACCTTCCGCTTGCAGTTAGTCTCCTGTCCGCATATCTTTCCCCCCTCTACCTTCCAAGATACTCATCGTATATAGCCATGTCTCGCTCATTCGATTCGGATGTCCTGGACGGAGCCAGCATACTCGTCGGCATGCGCGAAAACGAAGGCGGCCCCGCGGAGACTGACACCACCGTCGGCGCTGCTGGAGAGCAAGGTGGACACCAAGATCCCGGGCCGTCGGATGGCGACGAGCAGACAGTAGGCGGCACGGTAGCTGATCCCGACGCGGAAGATGACGGGGATGGGTATACCGTCGGCGAGACTTTGGCAGGAGTCTTCGAGATTCACCGCGTGGGTGAACATGCCCGTCTTCGTCCATCCCCGTCCGGACAAGCGGTGGTTAGGCCACCATACTCTAGCTCAACCGGTCGTCATGTCCAGCCTCTGATGCAGAGCTACCCTCGCGTCGGCCTTCCTCGCGCTGATACAAGGGCTCCTGGGCAATACGTCTTCATCAACCGCCAGACAGACCCAAACGCCTTCCATACTTCAGCTCACGGCGGGAACGTCCTGCCGCAGCCGAAAATCGAGCGTCTCCGCGCTGCCCTCCGCACTGAAGGTCGTGGAAGCGACGGCACTAGCCTGGCGGAGCCAGATGATGACGAGGAGATGGCGGAGAGTTCGCCGAGTCTGCCTGAGGAAATCGACGACGATGATACGGGTGATTACGGTGTGCCGGGTCCCAGCCGTAGGAGCAGGCCAGTGCCGGCTGTGCGCTCAGGCATTCGGCCGGCCGCTGATGCAGATGACGGTGAAGAAGAGGAGTCGGAGGACGAAGAGATTGATGAGGACGACGTTGCCGCAACGGCCGGCGGACCAACCGGTGTGACCGCCGCCAACGGTAACCATCGAAGCTGGAAGCTCAAGCAGCCACAGCCACTACCTCTCTATTTCAACGTCCCAACAGGCCCCGACTCCTGGAAGCGCGAGCCGTTGCCGGCCCACAAGACCATCAACTTTGACGACGCAGCCTCGGTTCAGGCGGCGAACAAGTACGCACGTCAAATCATCCACCGCGCCCGCAAAGCGCTCAGCCTGCCACCTCTTCGCCCTTCCACACAAGGCCGCGAGTACGACCAAGAGAAGGACGACGTGCTGGGGGCAATCATGATCAGCTACGCTGAGCAACACAACGGCGCACAGATCGCGCTCCGCGAGCTGACAGCGCTGTACAACGCCGAGTACCCTAATGAGAACAGGTTGCAGAGTTCAATCGCCACGCATGTTGATCGGATCAAGGAGCTGAAGGCCGAGCGGGACAGCTACAGGGCTTGACAGCCGCAGCGTCTCACATCTTCGTCGTTTGTACTGCTTCACAGTGTGCGCTGCTGTCTCGCTGGATGGCAGCGCTACTAGTGAGCCACCGCTGGTTCCGCTTGTTTCTCATAGCGCTGATTGCATGTTTCTGGGTAGCGAGGTGCTGGCGGCATAGCGCAATGTGAGTTAATGGTGACGCTGCTTGCTTTACTAGTGAATGTACATTAGCTCGCGAAACGCAGTGACTGCTTGTATTGACATACCGCTTCTTATGCTCCGATCGCCGCGTGACCGATTGCCACGGCCAAAGAAGAGACTTTTGCTAGCGTGGGTTTCGTGAAGTTCGTCTTTGCGCACTGGAAATAGAAGCTCCACCTTCAACCTTCGACCCTCCATATTCTACCAACAACATTCTTCCATCATGTTCGCCTACAGTTCATGTACAACGAGCTCTTTCATTATCACAACAAAGGCCGCAGCGCCCTGTCTACCATCAGCAAACCAAGCAGATCGTACAAGAGCAGTCCGCCTCTATAACTCTCCCTCGCAGTAAGTTACACAGCTGTATACTCCCTACCTCAACTCGGTCATCCTATAAGCACAGGTCACCTACCTTATACTCCACGAGCTTCTCTGACACCACGTCAGCCAATACAGCGCCGCACGTTCCATTTCAAGGAGCAGAGAAGGCGCAGCAAGAACCCCCAACGAAAGATACAAGAGCCGAGTCTACCTTCACGGTAGCAGCTATACCTTGTAAGCCATTGTATGATCTACCATTATGCCGAGCACATGCTGACACCATGGAGACAGCACCATGTCGTCCCCTCGCACACTCCACACCCCAGAAGAGGCAGCCGCGCAGGAAGGGGCGCGCATCCTGCAGCGGATGTCGCAGTCCGGCGGTCCGTACTCTTCTCCGTCACCGTCACGCCCGCCGCGTCAATCGCCGTCCAATACGCCAGCTCAAGTCGGCGGGACTCCTCTGGAGGACCCGGAAGAGGAGGAAGAGGCTCGTCACATGTTCATGTTGTGGCAGGCTGGGTACCGCGCCCGAAACAAGACGTCTCTGTCCGGCATGCTGCCCAATGGGGCTCGGTATTCGCAGGCAACAGGTCGTCTGAGGGTGCCAGTTGCGGAGTACGAGCACACTGGCGGCGAAGACGATGACGAAGACGACGACTCCCGGTACGAGTCTTCTGCTTCGAGCTCTCCGTCCAACACGGCGGGCTTCCAAGATACGCGGCCGTGGACTGTCGGCAATCCAGTGCAGCAGACGCTGCTGTACGACGTCCCGGCTGCCGGTGGTCGAGTCCGAGCAGCGTCGCATCGCGTTTCTGGTCAACTTCAACGACCCGGAGGACGTCTCTAAGGCCAACAAGGCCCGTCGGCTCAGCGTCTGGCGCGAGAAGGTGAAGCTGGGCATGGCCGTGCTTCGTCCGAGCACCCAAGGTCGTGCGTACGACCAAGCACGTAATGACGCAATGGAGAGGATTATCGACCAGTACGCGACCCTCCACAACGGTGCTCTGGCTTCGTACGTCCAGATCACCGCAGAGTACAATGCGGCGTATCCGGGCGAGAACCGCACGTCGCCGTCCATCAGCTCTCACTGCATGGAGGTTCCACAGCTGAGGGCGGCCCGAGCGAGGTATGAGCGCCGGCGCTGAGTGTGCTCCATTCCCGCACAACAACTTCGATACTGCGCCACGATCTGCGCTGCTGCCATACTAGATGGCGGCACGTGCGATGAGCGTACTGCTGGGTCGCTTGCTTCGTGTTGATGTTTTCCTGGGTTAGCGAGGCGCTGGCGGAGTTGCGCAGCAGATGTTCACCCCTGCTTCACTCAATGTCCTCATTGGTATGTTAGCTTCCAATCACAAGAGTTGCGTGAACCATACACCTTCAAGATGTGAATACCACTTGGGAGCTCACGCAACCCTCATCTCCCGACAGTTGAGTAACCCAGTGACATAATCATGTGTGCGGCGCCTCTTCAGCTCAGAGGGAGATCCGAGTCTCATGTAGTCCATTGCATAGCATTGACCCTCGCCGCATTTTGCACGTGGCTAGCGTCGCGAGTATCATACGTCTTGAGATGGTCCGGCAAGCATCTAAGGCTCACGCGCTCGCCAGCGGTAGGTTGTATATGCCGTTGACGCAAAGAGCGGCACTCACAAGCCCAGGACGAACTCATGCTGAGACCTTGCATGCTCTCCGTATCCGTTGAAGCCATGTGTCCGCTGTCGATCTGCTCAAACTGCCAGCTACACCCATGTATCATGTTCGAAATCCATGCAAAACACACGAGCAGCAGACGATGTCCCGTACGCGCTCGAGTGTCGGAGCCAGGAAGAGAGTGAAGTGAAGTGGCTCCCTCCTTCCCGCCTAAAGGAGAAGCAGCCGCACTCCAATTGTGCTGACCAACGGCCAACGACGTCAACGTCAACGTCGACATCGCAGATCGCAAAGGTCCAGAGGGGCATGAGGTCTATCTTCCAACACCAAAACCAATAGCTCCTCACCGTCGCCAATCATGCGCTTCTTCGACCTGCCCACCGCCCTTCTCGGGCTCCTCGCGCTCAACCTCCCATCTCCCATCGAAGCGACGCAACACACATCCAACTGGGCGGTCCTGGTCAGCACGTCCCGCTTCTGGTTCAACTACCGCCACATGGCCAACACCCTCTCCCTCTACCGCACCGTCAAGCGCCTCGGCATCCCGGACAGTCAAATCATCCTCATGCTACCGGACGACATGGCATGCAATCCACGAAACACCTTCGCTGGCAGCGTCTTCAACGACAAGAGCCGCGACCTCGACCTCTACGATCAGCAGAAGAGCAGTAGCGGAAGCGAGAGACCAGACGTAGCAGGCATGGGCGGCATCGAGGTCGACTACCGCGGCAACGAAGTCACGGTCGAGTCCTTCATCCGCCTCCTCACCGATCGCTGGCCGGCCTCGCACCCCACATCGAAGCGCCTCATGACCGACGACCGCGCCAATATCCTCATCTACATGACCGGCCACGGCGGTGACTCCTTCCTCAAGTTCCAGGACGCCGAGGAGATCAGCTCCCACGACTTGGCGGACGCCTTTGAGCAGATGTATGAGAAGAAGCGGTATCATGAGATGTTGTTCATGATTGATACGTGTCAGGCGAACACGATGTACACCGAGGTTTACTCGCCGGGTGTCATTGCGACCGGATCGAGCGCGTTGGATCAGAGTTCATATTCGCATCATGCGGACCAAGATGTTGGGGTTGCGGTCATCGATCGGTGGACGTACTTTAATCTTGAGTTCCTCGAAACGCGACTGAACAGCACTAGCTCCGACGTGAGGCTGGGCGAGCTCTTCGACTCGTACACATTCGAGCGCGTGCACAGCGATGCCGGCGTGCGTTACGACCTCTTCCCTGGCGGCGAGGAAGCGGCAAGGAACCGGAGGGTGCTGGACTTCTTCGGAAATGTGCAAGGTGTCGATGTTGAGACGGGTGCCAGTGGAGCCGAAGGGCTGGGCGACTGGAAAGCAGATCTCGAGGCGCTGCGCAAAATCACTGAGAGGTCTCTGGAGGAGATGAGATTGGGCAATGGGACGGAGACAGGCGTAGAGACCAAGCCTGCGAACGAGCACACGGCGGAAGGCACCCTACTCGCTGGTGGCAAGGTGGGCACGGAGAGAGTGGCAGTGGACATGGCTGGCTCAGGCAGCTCCGGATGGGCGAAGAAGGTACTTGGTGCTGGGTCCTTGCTTGCGCTGGGCGCCGCGTGGGTTGTTGGTAGCCGGCTGAAGTGATAAGCTGTTGTTGGCCACTTCAATTCCCTTCTGTCTCCCGCAGGCACGCGTGGGCGTAATTTGGCCCGCACTGCATTCTCTCCGGTCCCTAGCTCGACAGCTGAGGAGAGCACATGCACATACTGCCTTCCTCCACCACACTAAGCTGTGGCGCATGACGAGACAGCGGAAGTTGGGGACAGTTCACGCACGACGAGTGGGTGCTGATGGTACGCTTACTTGGAACTCCAGCCTGAGGTCACACGTACGGGGGGCATGAATACCAAGTCAAGCAACGTCGTGCTGTTACAGCCGCGTGAGCACATTGGTCGGATCAACATACGCCTTGCAGCAAAGCTACGTCTGGATGCTCTTCTAGCTTGACAGTGGTTGTGCTCGCCTGCTTCACGGCGGTACGATGCTGCATCTGGTGTCACGTTTAGCGTGCGTCTGTGCAAGGGCCGACATGCATACGTGACACTGGGCCCTTAGTTGCCCTCTGGCCGCATTTGGCGGCCGGAAGGTTAGGGAAAAGCGGCTGGATGATGGCGAGTGCTGCCTTAGCCTGTGTATGAGATCGTAAGCTTCCGGACCTGCCCAGTGGCCAGCCCCAGTGCTTGGTTCGGTGGATGGAGTTCGCGATACCTCGGGTTCGACACGTCGTGCTTCAGCGTTGAGCTGCAGGCACTGAAGCCATACAGAGAAGATGCTAAGAGAGCGAGGGCAGGTGGAGCGAAACACATGGGTCAACAGCGGCTCTGTGGCATCCTGTCTCTTCGGGCAGCGGTGAAGCTAACCAGCGGAGTCGGGTGGCCAGTTCAGTCAGGGCTGTCGTGCGCTCCGACGATTTGAAGCTTAGGGAGCCTGGCAGCCTCGAGCAGTCCTTGGCTGCTGTATTGCTAGGTGTGTGAGCAGAGCCGGGCTCAGCAACCTCCTATGAGCTAGCAAAGCGGCTCGCACGACTCCAAGTCGCCATCTAAAGACGGCGACCGAGAGCAGAGCTGGACCGGGACCCTGCGTACTTATACGAGGACGAACCTTTCCGCTGAAGCTGTTAAACTGCTCGCAGCCCTTTCGTAGCTACCCAACTAGACTGACTCTGAAGTCATCGAGCCAACAGACGGCGATCGGGACGCATCCGCCTTCTCGTTGGAGATGCGCAGGATCTGCGAGATCGCAAGCGCCTCGCAAATAACTCTCCGACACGGGCGTAGACTTTTTCTTCGGTGCAGTAGCTCTACGGCAATCGCTCTGCTGGCGCGTGGTCATTGTCGCCAGCTCCGGATTTCTTCGACCACTCGCACTGGTGCTCGCCGAGCGTGGTTTATCCAAGCCGGCGTCATGCTCGATACGAGCCACGGTACTGCCTAGCAGGCACCTGAGCCTCGCTGTTGAGCTTGTCCAGGTCGAAGATGGCCCGGAGTGTGCCAGCGATCATCATACTACGTCCTCCGCCATCTATGCCTCCAGAACGGCATAGCCGCATCGAAGACCTCCGCAGACAGCCTCAATGACCGTAGACGAGCTGCAGCGCGCCGAGATCAGGCTTTTCTGCGCTGTAGAGGCCCGGAGGGCTACGGTCTGTGTTTCCCATGATGTAACAAGCCGTCTAGGTCACTGGAAGGCTGCTTTGGCCATCGCTTGAGCATGTCGGACTTGTCGCACGTCTCGTGTTTGTTGTTTCTCAGCACCGAGGTCGTGGCGAGTGTTGTTATGGGGTAGTAAACCTCGATCACGTCAAGCTCGCATTGAGCCCTTGTACTGCCTACCAGGGACCCGAGCCCATATTTTTGCTACTTTGGCTTGCTGGAGACGAACTGAGTCGGCCGCTCAAACTGAGTACTTCAATACACGGTCGTCGTTGCTGAGCGTGGTATGTGCCACTGGCATTCAAGGTCGAGTTGAGCTACGGTATTGCCTACCGTGTACTTGAGGCCATGGTTTGGGTTGCGGGAGTTAACATGAAGTCGACCGCTCGGCCTGTGTACTCTGGTCTGCGGACTCTTGTTGAGCGTGATGCGTCCCCGCTGGCATTGACCTCCATATGTGCTATGGTACTACCTATCAGGTACTTCGCGGCGACGCTCTGCTCGATATGGAATCAGAGATGGACCAATCGCTCGTTGACTGAACACATAGCTGGGAATAACGTATCTCCAGCAGGAAATCGCGTTTGCTGCCACTGTATGGCTTACCAGATGCCTGAGACCATATTTTGCTGATTTGGTATGGTCCTCGGTATGGAGCCCGAATGATGTTGGACATCATAAGCGTTGTTGAATGTGGTTTGCATTCCCGCTGGCATCAATCTCGATTTGAGGCACTGTATTGCCTACCAGGCGCCTAAGGTCATGTTCTGGTGATCTGGCTTCCTTGTTCTTCGAGATCAAGTAACACTTTACGAATCACGATGGTCGCTGGATCTGGCTCATCTCTGCCGATAGCAAGCTCGATATGAGCCAATGTATTGACCACCAGATACCCATGAACACGTTTTGGCTGATGGCTTGCTCGATGCGGTGTCTGAACACGTGCTATATCCGGGGTCTCGGGGCAATTCCGCGCTATCCCCGCGTCGCGACTTCTTCAACTTTCTGAAAGCCTAGCCTGCTCCTTCCCCCAAACACAACCACAGTAAACACTGCGCCTGCCTGTTCACGCATCGCAACTGCATCCTCCCACGAACGATCGCCGCAAAAGCACAGCAATGGCGTCCGTCAGACGTTCCCGGCGCCTAGCGAGCCAAGAACCCGAACAACAGACTGGTGAGTGTGCAGTCTCCCCAATGCGCAGGGCCAGAGCCAAAAAGGCCACGCCCTTCGACCTCGAGACTGCGATCGCGCGCCGTTTGGCCGGCGATCGCGACTTTATATACAAACTGACGAACGGCCAACGTGAAGCCATCATCGATGGCATTACGGACAGGAACCAGCGTCTAGAATCTCGCATTGACGAGCTAGAGCAAGAAGTCACCAGCGCCAACTCCGAACGTGATCAAGCAGTCGCCGAAGCCGCGAGAAAGCGCAGTCTCCAACAGGCAGCTGCGCTAGAGCGCATTCACCGCAAAATGGAGCAACGTCGCGCCTCTGCGGCTTCCCAAGCACGACAAGCCACGGACAAAGAGCCAGAGCGGCCCACCAGCCCCACCCCCTCCGAACCCCCGACACCATCGAGAAGCGAGCCTCAGCGAGAGCAAGAGTCGGCGCGCATGGACACCGCTTCCCCTCCCAAGATTGCCACTCCGGCGAATGCTGAGCCGCAGCAACAGCAAGAGCAAAACCAACAGAGACAGCCGGCGCGCAGGAACAACACTACTCCACCCGCGACCTCCACGCCAACGAGCTCGGAGCCGCAACAAGAGCAAGCGCTCACCATCACCACCACATCCGCCACGCCACCAGCACCGGCCTCCTCCTCCACCGTGCCAGCGTGGCGCAAGCTCATCACCAACGCCGCCGGATTCCTCAGCCCATTTGGACGGCGCGCGCCACCCCCACCACATCGGTCGACTCCACAGATCGGAGATCGCAAGCGCCCGGCGCCAGGGGACGAGGGGGAGCACACGCCAAAGCGCGCTCGCACAGAAGAGCAGCCACAGCGCGCTCGCATTGCAGAGCCAGCAGTCACAGCGGATCAAGAAACACCTTCTCAGAAGCGCATCACGGCCGCAGTGCCGCAGAGCGCTCCCGCTGCGCAGAAACAAGCCTCCACATCACTAGGAGAGCTCACGCCAGCCACCCGTAAGCGCTCAGCGCCGAGCGGAGGTAGCACACCAAAGCCGGCCAAGACGCCGCACCTCTTCGTCGGCCCATCGTCGAAGAACCCGAAAGTGCCGACCTCGCTGTCCACCATCACGGAATACTCCGATAACTCGCGCCTCAGCATGCTGCCCGACAGCACGCCGGCGCCCATGAGCACGCCATCGAGGATGCCGAATAAGCGTCGCAGCATCGCAGAAGTCCGTGCATCACGTCTATCGGGCCTCGGCACACCTAGAGGGCAGCCGTACTCCTGGGAGCGCTCGTCGACCTCTACCTATACGCCACGGCCAGCACTGCTGAATGCCGATATGCGTTTCGAGAAGCTCGAGCGCATGAAGAAGCTCACGAGGGAGCTGGAGGAGCTTAAGCAAGATCAGGATGTCATTGAGATGGAGTCACACAGGAGGAAGAAGGTCAAGGTGGACAACCTGGTCTACATCCCGCACAATCGGCCGGGAGACTCGGCGGGGACGTTCAGGGTGCCGGACATTGACTCCGACGATGAGATGGAGGTGGATATGAGCGTGCCGGAGCGCAGCAACGTCTTCGAGGACGCCAGTCGCAACGAGCAGCATCTGGAGCGGGAGCAGGAGTATGTGAGGGAGGAGCACGTGCTGGAGGAGGCGCCACAAGCGGTCAGTCAATGGAACTTTCCGAGCGTGGGCAAGCGCGCTGCGAATGATGTTTGCTTGGCCGAAGAGTCTGAGCGGTGCAGGATAGTGTTTGCCACGGGCTTTGAGGCGTGGAAGCTGGAGCTGGGCTACTAGCGGATCTTCTAGGCAGGGGGTCGTCGCTCTCACCTTCCACCTGGCTCAGCCTTAGCTGGCCGCCCGAAAGGGCAGCCGCGGGCTAGCCGGTGGTTGGCACGTGCATGCGACTTCTCTGCCGCTTGATCTGCTTGTGGCCTGGCGCGAGATGAATGGTTGTTTTTGTTGTGAGCGTTTTTGGAACTGTTTTAGGACAGGATAGGGCGCCGCTCTCGGCAATGAAAGGGCTTTGGTGACCACCTTCACGGCGATGACCACTAGACTCACAGTCGGACGTATTTCATGATGTGCACCCTCCCCTTCGATCCTAAACGGGAAACCACTGCGCCAATCTCTACTGAGGCTGACATTCCTTAGGTAGCGTACGACTGACCGGCGGATTTCCTTGTTCTTGGGGACGGCTGAGCGTCGGATTCTCTTGGTCTCGGGGCAAGCGATGGGCGCACAGCCTGCTGAAGACGCTTATACATCCACTAACGAGTACGTGAGGTGTGACGAGGGCTGGAGTATACGAGAGTCTCCAGCAGATCTAACCTACTGCGTCATGGATGTGCATCACAAGCACGTCTGTAGATGCGCTTCCCCCTACTGCCCAAGGGGGCATAAAGAGACCTCACCTCCCACAGTCGGCCTTGAGTTTGACCATAGTATCCCACCGCCTGCAGGAGTCGGTTACCTTACAAGCACGAGTCGAACTGAAAGACTTATGCTTCTACTTATCTGCTAACACCATGATGTTCTTCATCTGCTGTGGCACACTGGCCTTGACAGCCGTCTTCAGAGGTGTATACGGCATGCGCACTACGCAGGACTAGGACGCTACCATGAGCTCTAGCTTGTTCACTCGGGAGCCGCCCTCAGGAAGCTGCGGCAACCCGACCACGGCCCTCGTGGGAACCGGCAATCCCAGGGCTGTTTGCCTTCACAAGCAGCTGAGTGTACGCAAGTACCAAGACCAACGTTGAGTGCGGCCTGCTAAGCCATCCATCCATCCATGCAGGAGCCCATACTCTGTGCCGACGCCGGCTGCTCTGCCCAAATCGAGAGTTCGGAGCCATACAGCATCGAATTCAGCGCGTCTGCGACGCTTGGCGAATGGATCAGTGGTGGTGTTGCTGTTACGCAGGAGGTTGGGACGGCTAATGATTACACTTGCAACGGCAACGGCGGCGAAGAGGTCTGCATCTGGAAGAAGATTTGCGCATACTCAGGTGCGTTACTAACACGATCAGCTCTCTCGCCCTTCCCCCCCTTGGCAACTTTTGCTGAGTCGACGGTAGTACCTCGTCCGAAACATGCCGGATTTGAACGTCGGCTGCGACGTCGATCAGACCGCCTTCACGATTACTAGCCCGAACACCAACGATCGTGGGAGCGTGTACTACTGCGTTGTTGGTACCTGTCGCGCCGAGCAGGGTGATGGCTACTGGGACACTTGTTGAGCCTTGGAAAGTGAGGGGGCGGGTGGCATCGGCTGTTTCGATGCTTACCGGGTTATGGCACCCACTTTCGGCATGGCTTCGTTGAAGAATGCCGGTTGAATTGCAGTACGCAGACCTAGCGCTTCTGGCGCACGATGAGGCTCGGTATCTCTCCTCCCGCCTTTGAATCTTTGCCTTTGGCCGTCTGGAGGCTCATGAACTGGGACCATCTGCATACGCCTCGTGAAGCGAGTCAGCGAGTGGACTTCGTTGGAAAAGTTGGGCTGCGCGGGTTCATGCCTCGGTCAGTGGTCCGCTCTCAGTGCCTCAGCACGGACTTACTGGACATGATAGCAATCATGGTGGTTTTTGACTGACATGTTGTGCTTGTTTGAAGGTGAGATGCTTATGGACTGCGGATCTGAGTTCTATCTTGTGCCGCGATCCATATACCTGCTGCGTGCCTACAGGGAGCGGCGACATGGTGCTAATATGGTGCCACGCTGCAGATGTTATTTGAGTTGACTGACAAGGCAGGGCAGTATGGCTTGCGGCAGGCCAGCAAGGATTCGTGAAAGCGAACATGACTGTCTCTGGCGTCCACAGCACCTGAATGCTTGGTTTGTTGCACCGAGATGGGTTCGAGTCCTACCGGGATCCGGGGCTCTCGTGCTATGGCTCATGGCCCCGGACCGCTGCCAGAATGTGCAATCTGTCCCAGGACACCACACCATAGTCAAGAATAGACAGCAGCATGTGAGGTCACGATATGCACACTCCTATACGCCGAAGCTGTTCTCGGCGGTGGTTTTACAGTCGCTGCGCTATCTGCTGTGCTTAAGCACCAAGACGCCGATATTAGCAATCCGAACACGCCAGTGGTCCTCGCAGCCCGCCCCGTTCTGCTAGGCCACCGGCTACACCGCCGCATACTTCACGCAGCACACTGGTGCACACCCGGCTTTGTTTCCCTGCATCACTACGCTGCCCGCCATCCAACTCGGCGCCGCAAGTGCTATATGCCGCAGCACTGCGCAAAGGTTGTCCACTGAAGGGTGCTTTGAGCTCTGCTACGCCCCTCCGCCGTGGATACGAGCGTGCCTGGGAGGGCCAACGTGTTCAAACAAGGCCGCTGAACATACGGAGCCGGAACTGGAGACAGAGGAACAGGAGTCCACGCGGTTGCTGGGGCTCGGTGAAAAGACAGTTCCCAGCGTATGCGAACGAAGCCATATCGGCGGAGGAGCCCGAGCCGAGCCAGGAGGACACCTCGCACTGCGCCAAGCCATGGAGACCACCGCGCGGCACGAGTCCGAACGGCCCGTCGGGAAATGCGCCTTACTGCTCGGGCTTGGGCTGGGAGACCGTCTGCGTGTTTGAGCGCGACGACCAAAATCTGGACTTCGAGAAAGAAGGAGGGACGACGTTGGCTTTATTCCAATGGAGATTGGGAGGCGTGCTTCCCTACATATGTGCCCAAGTAGCTACTACGCATGCCATGATAGCCAGCGTCCAGACAGATGTGTCTAACCGCGAAGCCGGCGAGGTAGTCTGAACGGCAAGGCCAGAAGATGCCGCAGCACCAGACGCCGAGCCGCTCTTAAGCGGCGTGGTGGCGATTGGACCCGCCGACGTAGGACCAGACGTACTACCAAGACCGCTCCAGATGTAACCGCCGATGCCCGAAACCGCGCCTTCGCTGCTCGTGCCCACAACGAGCTCGGTCGCGCCGGGTGCCAAGCTAACGATGGTGCCCGAGACAGTGATGGCGGAGCCGCCAGGGGAAAGGGTTTGTGATCCGATGATGTATTGACTCTTGCTGTCTGCCGTGATGAGTGAAGAGCCTATTATCAGCGGTGGCGGGATTTCGGGCTGGGCTTGCGTAGTGGTGAGCAGAGCAGTCGAGGAGCCCACTACGAGATAGGTAGAGCCTTCGCTCGTTTGCAGTGCTACGACGGTGGCGGAAGAGCCGGAACCAATGGTGATAGAGTGGCCTGGCGCTAGCGTTTGTGATCTGATGATATACTGACTCTCGCTATCCGCCTTGATGAGTGAAGAGCCTAATGTCAGCGGTGGCGCGATTTCGGGCTGGGGTTTCGTGGTGAGTAAAGCAGTCGAGGAGCCCACGACGAGATATGTAACGCGTCCGCTCGTTTGCAGTGCAACGACGGTGGCGGATGAGCCGGAACCGATGGTGACAGAGTAGCCTGGCGCTAGCGTTTGGCCGGCCACCATATAGTGGGAAGAGTGGTCTGCCGAAATGGTATCGCTACCGACTGTAAATATCGGCGCTGTGGGAGGTACACTCGCGGCCACTGAGGCCAGGCTCGCGGTGACGCTGCCCACCACGATAGGCGGTAGAGGTCCTGCGGCGGCTGCATTGAACGGTGTCATGAGCGTCGCTAGCTCTGTTGAGGCGTGGATGCCCACTTGTAAGACCGTGTTCGATCCGCTGATGTAGAGCGCAATGACCGTTGTCGACGACCCCGAGCCCACGGTGATCGAGGAGCCCGGCACCACGGTTTGGCTGGCCACCACTACGCCCAGATTGGGGGTTTGGGAGTCATCAGTTGGGACGTCCGCGGGAGTTGTCAGCGGTGACAGAGTCGGGAAAGTCGTCGTTGCTGGTGTGAAAGCGGTGTTGAGTGACCTTGTGTCTGCTGGCTCTTGGGATGCCAGACTCTGTAGAAGCGGGAGGAGCGCACTTGCTGGGTTGACAGTGATGTCCGTCTCCGCTGCGGTGCTTGGTGTTTGTCTTTGTGGCGTGCTGTGATACTGAACTGTGCTTGACTCCGAGTCTTGTACCGCTGCAGAGCTGGACGAAGCTACGCTGGACACCTCTGTCGTTGGACTGGGCACAACACTGGCGGCTTCCGAGACCGTGGAGACTCCGCTCTGATCCGCGGCCGACGACACTGCGGAGATTGAAGTTGGTCCTATAATTTCTGATGGGGCCGTGACCGGCGCAATCTCCACGCTGCTCGGCTTTGTGCCTGCCGCCGCAGCCGGAGACACTGCGGGCGCGCTGGACACAGTTGTCGTAGATGTGGCCAGCAGGAATCCGACCGCCGAAACGGCGCTGGCTGCAGCTACAGATTTATATGACGAGCTGTAGTTGCATGTTCTATACGGGCATCCAGTGTAGGGCAGAGGCAAAGGCATACCCCACACTGCCACGAGACTGCTTGCTTGCAGCTCTTCAAACGGGTCCCCGAAGTCGAACCCGACCATTGTATAGAGCCAACCACTAGGATCTGCCGTGTTTGTAGAAGCATTCCGCGTAAACGGGGCGTGTGCCGGTGTCGCAGAGAATGTATCCCTCCATCGGCAGCATGAGCCGCCCGCGGTCGAGGATGGCAAGACCGCGCAGTAGGACAACACTGGGCCAACGGTGAAGATCGGGGTCGGATACGTCCTGTTCAGCGCCGGTCAACAGCTGTAGAAAGCCTAGTAGGCAGCATGTTCGGGATCACACGCACGCTGTTATATTCCCATCAACCACCTTGGTGACAGTGCCCGCCGCATTGATGTCTGTTCGCGTGAGGATCGTAGTTGTGCCGTTGGCCGTGAACTCTTCATTGAAAACGGTGGTCGATGCTGTCTTGTTCGTGGCTTCGTTTACGGTAACATAAACCGTGCCCACCGTCGTTGGGTGGATGTATTGACTCCATACCCAGCTATATCCCTGAGCCGAGGGCCCGTACGTCGATGAGAAGTATGGCTTCGAGCGGTTCCCGCTATCATTAGGGAGCCCTACACCTACACCTTGGGGCGCGTTATTCTCAGCTGGTACCTGCGTGTCTGAGAACCGGGCTTACATGTAGCAGCGACCGAATGGACAAGGCAGAGGGCTGCCGCAAAGCTGACCACGGAAGGAGCGCACATGATGATACTGCGAGCCAGCCCCTAAAGATCTTTTTGGCTCGAAGGCTACCTATATTGAGAGGAGAGGTCAAGCAGCAGAGCGACTCGAAGGGTACCTATAAGCTAGCGAGTGTCAAATCAGTAGAGTAAGGCTGATACCGCCAGGCGCGAAGCGTAGGTGCTATCTTTACCTCCAGACTCCGACATGGGGGAGCCTTGCGTAACTCAATGAGCACCGCGTAGGTAGGCTGTGAGGTGCTTCAGCGGTATTGGTTCCCGGTGCACCCAGCCCCAAAACGAGACCACTCTCTTCACGGTCTTGGTCACAAGCTGAAACCAGCCTCCAATAGCAGTAGGAGGAACCATGCCACCGTCCGATCTTTGCACGACCTCAGCCTTTCGTCCCGCGTTGCTCACGCCATGCCACCGCCACGGTGTTAATGACCGCTTGTGCCATGGGCCAGCCTCGATTTGAAAGCTCAGAGGCATGATGTCTGGAAGGTGCACTCCTTCTTGATAGGCATAAGATTCTCGATGAGTATGCTCCGATTGTGCAAAGGCGTCCATGAAATGGGTCGCTTGGTCAGTTCCTACCTGGCAATCTGCAGTTTCTTCAGCCTTGCGCGGGGCAGCCATCATGTCACGAACGGCACCTTTGCTCCACCGATGAGCATTCCGCCGAGTCTCTACTGGTAAGGCTCCTATATACGCCGTGTGTCGTAGCTGGCAGCAACTGACGTTACGATAGGGATGGCGATGATGGCCGGTGGTCGACCTTCCAGGTTCAGATTGGCACTCCTGGCCAGACAATCCGGCTGATTCCCGGCACATCGGCCTCCGCCGGTAGCACGATATGGTAGGCAACATCAACACTGATGTCCACATTACCCTTCCCTTACATGTTCAACGGTGGTCATACCGCAAGGATGTACTGTAGCCAATCCTGGCCTGCAGAGTTGCAACGATGAACGAGGCTATCTCTTCAACAGCAATGCGTCGACTACGTGGTCTACCCAGCGGCTAGCAAACGGAGGCCTCTTCAACTCAATACCTTCGAATAAGGTCTTCTCGGCCTTAGCGGAAACGCTTATTATGGGTTTGGCACAGTAAACTTGGGTTTGCCCGGCTCGGGCTTGCCTACGCTGCAAGACCAGACTATCGCGGGCTTCGCGACCAACGATTTCTGGTATTGCCATCCTTTCCGTTGTATATGCTCTCCTCACGCTGACTGAATATGACACCGTATAAGGCTTGGTAGTCTCGGCCTCAGCCCAGTACCTTCCAACTTCACAGACCTAGATGACCCCTTACCGAGCATGATGGGGACACTCCGAAACCAGTCCCTTATCCCGTCAATGTCTTGGGCGTATACCGCGGGTGCGTACTACCAAAACCCGCCGGTATACGGCAGCCTCACTCTCGGCGGCTACGATCAGAGTCGATTTACGCCAAGCAACGCCACATTTGCCCTCGGCAGCGACTTCTCGCGGGACCTTCTGGTCGGCCTCTCTTCGATTAATACCAACACGGTAGGCGGCTCGCCTTTGCTTGCAAGGTTCATCGACATCTTCATCGCCTCTCTTGTCACCGAATTTTGGCTACCAATCGATGTCTGCCAGACTTTCGAGGCCACCTTCAATCTGCAATGGAACAGCACCCTGCAGCTTTACCTCGTTAACGATACTGTTCATGAGGCACTACTAGCGCAGAACCCTACATGCATTTTCACTATAGGGGATACCGCCGCCAGCGGTAGTACAGTTGATATCACCATACCATATGCAGCATTCGACCTTAACCTGACACAGCCAATCGTAGGCTCGACTACGCGGTACTTCCCTCTCAAACAAGCGCAGAATGAGACACAGTATACGCTTGGGAGGGCTTTCTTGCAAGAGGCATACATCATCACAGACTACGATCGAAGGAATTTCTCCGTAAACCAAGCGCTGTTTCCGGCGAGTTCGGTTGGGCAGGATCTTGTGGCAATCAACCCGCCTAGGTCCGCTGAAGCTACAAGAAATCGCTTGGGAAGCGGTGCGATTGCAGGCATTGTCATTGCGGCCGTCGCGATTATGGTGCTTGCACTTGCCTTTGGGTGTTTCATCGTGAAGCGTCGCAGCAAACACCGCGACGACGGGAAGAATGGATTGGGCATCGATTTGCCGACGGATATGAGGAAACCTCAAACGGAAGAGCTACGCGTGCCTCCAGAACTCGATGGCGCATCTCAGCGTTACGAATTCCATTCGCGACGTACTCTCCCGCCCGAGCTGCAAGCTCACGAGAGTCTTCTCGGACGGTACGAGCTTGAGTACGCCCAGAAGGTGCACGAGATGGGCGCACAACGCTCGGTTGTCGCCGAACTCGAGGCTCCCGTCCTTCCCAGCAATATCACTCGGACTTCGCCGAGGTTGTAATATGACGAATGACCTGTCTATATAGGGTGTATCGGACGTCTCTTCTATGATTAAGCGTAAGATTTACAAGGTAGAGTAGGAGCTGTGACCTACTACTACCTTCACATCCCAGGCGCTATGGGCCTGCATATAGTATGAGGAGATGTTCAGATGTGGTTTCTTGCCATTAGCATTGCGCGGGTTAACGGCTTGGCCCAAGCGATGCCAGCAAGACTGCAGCTGAGAGGGCATTGTGGGAGGCCGTCAAGGCCACATCGCCGCCCCAGACTTCCAGCGTTCTGCCAGAGGCCAACTTCGGGAGGCTCATGAAACCGAGCGACAGCAGCACAAACAGCTGGATCACCAGTTCTCACAACGGTAAAGACTCCCCGCTCAACTTTTCACCGCAGTGGCTCGTCGACGGGGATGATGCGAAGCTGGCACGTAGCCGCCCTCATCGAGCCGGCGTGCAACTAAACGGGCAGCGGATCTTCGCGTTCGTCGATGCCATACAACTGGAACGACATCCTAGCCGTCTCCAGGAGGCTGGAGCCAAGCAAAATCATTTCTGGGAAGCAGAGAACAGGAGCGAGACGTAAGCGAGGGTCTGCATGACGGGTGCTGAAGAAGCATTACGGCGTCCATGGCTCGACGAGCCTGGAGGAGGGCATTAGGCAGACCGTTGGGCTTGGGTTGGCGAGGTGCTATGTGCGAGCGAGTAAGCGTTCAAGCGCATCGTATTCGAGTCTAGAGTTTGTACAGCCGTTAGTCGCCGTACTGCCGCAGCTACAGGCGTCGCCTTCCACTATTGTGACGTGTTGTCAGTTGCCACCATCAAGAACATACATGTGGAGTCGAGGATGTTTGGTCAGCCAGGCGTATATACCTTTTTCGTCACACCAAACTTCGAACTGCAAACTTCAACGAAGTTCAAAGCTTGATGTGTGAACGCTTTCTTGCTGTCCAAGACTCCAGTCTCCAAGTTCAAGGCTCAGTCGCCGCTCAGAGGCAAAGTTCGAGGGAGTGACTTGCAGGGATGCATCTAGACGAGCATCAAATCAGGTTTCACACCGCGCTCGCCGAGCACCGCCATCACGCGGCTATTGGCGGCAGAACATGCAGGGCCGAGCACGTGCCGAGGTGCAGGAAGCAGCTCGACGATCTTCCCAGCCTCGAGTGGCTATGGAGCGGCCGCTGTAAATGGAAGACGACCAGATGGCGTGGTTGTACATAGCGTGCCTGTCGTGTGGACTCTCGCATTTTCGCGTTCAGCATGGCCTAAACAGCGAGTTTACTTGGGAGTCGGGAGGCTTTGTGGATCCCAGCTATATATTCGAATTGGAAGAGTTGGAACATGCGCTCAAGACGCAAGGCCAGGAAGCAACAGCAGCATACGCGCATAGCACACCCACGGTAGCGCATACGGCGCATCGCGAAAGGTAGAAGCAGCACACATGGTCTCCCATCACCAACTACCGCCCTATGCTGCTCTGCCAGCGCCCGCGCCCTCCGCACCGCCTGCGCCAGTCACCCGAGCATCTTCCGTGACGTCTGGACGTTCGCAGACGCGCAGACACCGGCATGCGCGTACCCATCATGGCGGCTCCAGCGCACACCTGGCGCAGAACGAGTTCCCAGTGTTCTCGCATACAGGCGATGTTGAGATCATCGTTACGAGCGCGAATGGGCGGAGGGAGAACCGGTATCTGCTGCATAGGCTCATCTTGAGCCAGTGCTCGGGTTTCTTCGAAGCGGGCACGAGGACGGAGTGGAGTGGGCGAGCAATTGAAGCGCCGCCCAACGGAGGTCTAGCGAGGATCAGTGAGAACGACAGCGTCACTGCTGGCGGTAGCTCGCGGGCGAGCAGCCAGGAGCGGAGATCGTCGTATAATGATCAGCCCAGCGGACGGAGATGGAAGTACGTCCTCGACTGGCAAGCCGCGGGAGAGGAAGACGCACCAATGCTAGTACAGAAAGACGACAATGCCAACTCACTCTTCGGTGGAGCACCGCCACCCGTCCGCAACAAGCCCCCAGCATCCAACGAAGGCTTCTTCCGCAGCGTCACGAACTTCTCCGCCCTCAACCTAAACGAGCGCACGCAAGCCAGCGTCCCAGCCGACGCGGGCGACGAGGTGCTGAAGGACTACGACAACCTCTTCCGCACCATGTACCAGTACCCGCCCGTGCTCGACAGCATCAACATCGCCACCGCCTACACCGAGTGCAAAGCCCTGCTGCATCTGGCCGACATGTACGATGCGCTGGAGATCGTGGGTTCGCGCGTCGATCACCACTTGCTGCGTTTCGGCGCGCGACTGTTCAAGCAGATTGCCAAGTATCCGCCATCCTACCTCAAGCTCGGCTATCTGGCACGCTCACGTACGATCTTCACCGAGGCGGTGATCCACGTCGTCGGGCAATGGCCGTTAGCCGCGCCACAGCTACGCGGCCAAATCGATGCGGCGGTCATGGATCTTCTGGAAGACAAGGTCGACGAAGTTCAGGAGATGCAGGAGCGCATTGAGTCCAAGCTCTGGCGCCTGACTCTCACAACGAGCCGAGGCGACAGGGTGACGCCGAGCAACGACTACCTCAGCTGGCTAGGCATCAGTCTGTTCCGTCAATGGCTCGCCGAGAACACCACGCCCGCTCCGGCATCGATACTCAAAGACGCGCCACCCACCACAAGGCCCGGAAGCGGGTCCACAGCAGGACAGGCTGCAAGAGCGAGCAGCAGCCGGAGCAGCAACCACATCGCCTCCCAACGCACCGCGCCCGCGCCTCCTCCCCGCCCACCTGCGCCGCCGCCGCCAAGTCCACCAGGCAAAGTCTACCGCTCCCTAGGCTCCACCTCACCCTCCGCCTACCTGACTCACGACGACCTCAAACGCTTCCTCAAACTGCAACCCGACCTCTACACGCGCGACAACCTCCGCCGCCTCGAGCGCAGGCTGGACGAGATCAAGAACCTGGCCCGCGACGCCGTGAAACCGCTCATGCGGAACTTCCTGGAGCTGGACTTGAATGCTTTCGGGCCCGCGGGGCTGGGCTATCTGACTTGTGCGCGGCTGGAGGAGGCGGATTTGCCTTGGGATGATTGATTGACAGGGTGGAGTGTAATATGAGTATTGTAGCATGGTGTTTCAGGCGCTTGGTGCGGATGAATTCTTCAATGCTTTGACGGAAGGCAGTGTTAGAATAGGTTCGGATATACCCATTTTGTTGCGTGTGTTACGTATGCAGTCGCCTGTCCGAGGAAGCCCTCGGGGGTCCAGCATCAAGGCCCAGTGGTTGGCGGAATACCTACACTGACCCGCAGCCTTGTGCAGCATCCCGTGTTAGCCAGGATGCTCCCTAGATGCTGCGTGATTGTTCTGCTGCACCCTGCTCCTTGTCAGTCTCACCTTTACGAGTACCCGTTTACAACCAAGTCGAAGTCCGCTACACTCCGCCACCGTCAGTTTCCGCATGTCGTCGCAAAGATACACTCCTCAAGCTCATGTGGCGATTATGCGCCGAGAGAAGGCTCGCTTGTGATGCATCACCATCCATGTCAGGTCCAGTTCCACGTCTAGGAGTCTTTGATAGTGTTGCTAGAGGGTGTTCGACTGTTCCACCAGCCATGACTACGATGGCGTTCGCTAAGCTTTTCATGAGTGGTTGGCGGCCATCGTCGTAGCCCACGTCTCCAGTGGGAGGAACATTCCCAGCCTCTTTCGATTCTCTCAATATGTGGCTGTTGCGAAGTACGGTTGAAAAGTTGGCGTCGTAAGCGGCTCCAGATGATATCACGACGACAAAACCAATAGTGACTGCTATAGCGGTGAGGAAGATTGCAACGCTGTAGGCAATCCAGAGCGTGGCCCAGTCGTAGACATAGACGTTGTGGTATGTCCCAAAAGTTACATTGACGGAAGGTGAGGGAGCAAATGGCGATGAGTAGTTGGGTCTAGAGGGCCAATTAGCTGCCGACGGCTCTGTAATTCCGCTTGCGACTTACTGAAGATATGGGTTACTGAGCACGCTTATGGTGATGTTCTCAAAAAGCCGCTCCATAGCCGGGGCCAGAGGCCCAAGAGATCTTCTGAGTGGCGTGCATTGCGTTCCGATGATTGGCGGTGTCCTCTCGCCATCGGTATCGTCGTAGTACATGAAATCCATTTCGTTGGTGTACATAAGTACCGTCTGGTCAAGCGCTATGTCGCTTCCGGTTACTGCTGCAGGCGAGCCCGCGCCTACGATCAGGTTGTTGAATGCGTCCGCTATGCCAGTGTATGAGAGCTGCTGGAAGTTGGTCTTGTTGATGCAGTCGGCGTCGTCCGATATGCCGGGTTTGCCCGGTGGGCATGTGGCATTTGTCCAGGTCTCGAAGGGTCCATAAGGCAGATAGGTCTCGGGCTGCGGGACAACGACAGTGTCTTGCGAGGCGTTGGTTTTCAACGCCGTGATGTTTTGAATCCCATTGGTGTAGTTGAAGTGCGCAGTGTACGACGAGTTGAAGAGCTCACATTGGATCAATGTGACGTTGCCGAATACGCCTGGCCAACCTCCTCGGGCATCTATGTAAGCCTTGCTGCAAATCCCGATGTCGTCCATGAGCGAGGTGCCATCGTCAATGAGCAATAGCAGGGGCTGCGCGGTGCCATTGGGGCTCGGGTATCCTGTCGGATACCAAGAACCGTTGAACTCCGTGAAGGGAAGTATGTTCGGCAGGCCTATACCCTGTGAGACCCAGGAGTAATACGGGAGAGGTGCCGTACAACTATCATTCGAATAGCCGATAAACCCAGCACCATAATTATCAAGTATTGAGTCTCGCTCCTGGCCTGCGACGTGGCCGCACCGCAGCGAAGGGCCCCAGAACTCCAGCGTCCAACTTGAGTTCAGCGCTGGTGGAGTGATCGGTAATATCTCGCCTAGCGTAGCGCTGGCACCAGAAACCCTTTGTACCAGTTGCGAAGGTCCGTCATAGTAGTAATTGTGGCCGTTGTTGATCTCCATGTTGTAATACATGTCTACGAAGTTGAAGTTGACGAAGTCGAACTGAGGTACCGATACCATATGCGATGGGAAGGGTGTAGGTGGAGCAGACTGCACGGAGAGTGTAGCAGGGGTGAAGACTGATGGTATCATTACCAGCCTATAGAGAGCAAGGTCAGGAGCACGGACGATGAGGCGTACTTGCCCGGAACGTGGCCAAGTCACTTACCAGAAGACCCATGCGACTGCTATCAGTGAAGGCCAGCGCCGCCACACCGAAATTTTGCACAGACTCGGTAAGCTTTCCAACATGGAGAAGGCGTCGTCGACTTCCGAAAGGCGTAGAGTCCTCCTGGACGTCCTCATAGCGTGCCAGAACACTTGGGCGTATGCAATCGTTACAGCCAAAGCAAGCATGGACTTGACCAAGAAAGCGAATGCTGTGCCGACAGAGGTGTTGAACTGCTGCTTCGAGACTTTGCCTATGCGTATATCGTAGTGTCCGCTTGGGACTTGTCTCCCGGATAGCCGTGCGTAGAAGAGGTGGTGGGCCAGTGCTAGTACTATGCCAAAGATGAAGGCCAGCAGCATGCTTGTTGGCGTCTTCCAGTATATGCTGCGATGCCGAGCCATAGCGTCTGGTACCTTTTGTCGATGGGAGGTATCTCACTGATGTGTCAACAGGGGGAGGGGGAGTAGAATGGCAGATATTCAGAAAGGCCGCGAAGGATAGCTGGTCTACTATATCAGGAGTAAGTCCATGCAGCCTTACCACCGACCGTACGGTCGGGTTGTGTCGCAGCAAGCGCCTCGGGGCTCAGCCAGTCTCGTGTGTTCGATACTTGGACGTATAGTAGTGAACTGGTCTACTATATCAGGAGTATTGTGCATTCAGCCTTACCACCGACCGTACAGTCGAATTGTGTCGCAGCAAGCGCCTCGGGGCTCAGCCAGACTCGTTTGTCCGATGCTTGGACGTACAGCAGTGAACTGCTCTATTGTTAGACAAGGCTGGCAGAACATATACGAGAGGGTGGTCTCGGGTTAGGAAGCTCGGCATGCCGGTGACTCCGCTTCACCTGCATTGGCTAGGCGAGGCGCTAAGTTCGCCGGCTCTTTCTAGGGAAATCCGCCGTTGTAGTCGCGCCTCAAGCACGCGCAGGGTATCTACACTGACCATATGTTGTGCAATAGTCGCTCCTGCCGTCCATTTCGTCCTGATAGTCATTATTAACCCGCAGCCATGGCTGCGCTCTGCGCCTTCGCAGCAGTCTCCACATTACTCCTCACCGCATCCCCCAACGCCTGGACCACAAACTCCACCCCAATCTCAACATCGGCCTTGCAGACCCCCAAACTCTTGCCCCAGACCAAATCATCCCCATGCCGTCCATCAACCAACCTGCCGCGGTAGGATATGGCGGTCGCATCCCCCAGCATTTCGATCTCGCCGGCTTCCATCGCCTCCACCACATGCGCGGGAACCAGCACAGCCGTGAAAGCGCCTACAACATGCGCATGCTGCGCGGTGAAGGTATAGCGATACCCCGTAATACTCATCTGCTCTCGCCCCACAAACGAAGTGCCAATCGAGGATAGGAGAACCGGCGAGCTCCCGCGTGATGCAGGGTTCGGGATGATGCTATCGCTCTTCCCGCTCGTGCACGAGTTGAGCATGCGGTGCAGCGTGCGCATGTGCGCCATAGTCCACGGGTGGGTGGCGGAGAGGACGCCGTATCGCGAGCGGATGCGAGCGCGCAGAGCGGGCGGGTACGACGACGCCGGCGACTCGAGCGTTGGTGTTGTCGGGGTGCTCAGGAGGACTACGTCTGATGGCGCGGTTGGGCGGACGACGGCGGACCAGAAGTTCGTCGTGAACCGGGAGAAGAAGAGGCCAGCAGTTTGGGTCTCGGTGCTCGACGTCGCCGTTGAAAGTTTCTTGCTCACGAGCGTTATGGCAGGTGGCGAGCCGTGGCTCGGGCGCCCCACTCGCGCCGAGTCCCTGACCTGCTGCGGCGGCTGTTTTTGCTGGCGGGGAAATAAGGGCGCATACTCCCTCCTCGGCGCCAGTAAGGACGAACTGCCGCCCAGCGAATCATTGAACTTGACCCGGATCTTCTGCGGCGACGAGACGTTGAGGTGCTCTTCGTAGCTCTGTGAGGGCTGCTCGTGCTGGTCATCCTCCTCGTCCTCCTCCTCCTCGTACTCTTCCTCCTCCTCATACTCCGCCTCGTCGCCGTCTCCCTCTTCCCCGTCAAGCTGGCCGTCATGACCAGGTCCTCCGTACCCCTCCGCCTCCTCGTCCCGCGAGAAGTGCGCCGCCTGTACATCCCGCGCGAAAGCCATCCGCGTGTGCCGTGTACTGCGCTCAGCCGCAAGCCGACTGTGCCGTGGCGCGGCCCGAGCATCAGCCATCTCGCCCAACAGCTGTCGCTGATCGCTCGCCTTGCTCGCGAAGCTGGCGTCCGCGACATCGTCCGCCTCCGCCGCCGGCTCCGTGTCATCGTCCTCGTGCCGACGGTCCGTCTCCTGCGCACCGTGCTGCGGGTACAGGTCCGTCGCATGTCCAGCTCGCGCAGCCTTTCCCAAGGGACTCCCCTGCACCTGATAACTCCTCAGCAAACTCCTCCTCAGCGAACTGCTCGGCAATTTGCTGCTCTCACCCGCCGCTTCACTAGGCGTGCTCTTCACCTTCTGGCCCGCCACCGCGCTTATTCCCATGCGTGGCGCACTGGATTGGCTCTGCTGCTCGGTCGCCGGTACCGCAGCGTTTCCAGCTCCTTTCAAATTTTCCGCGGCTGTTTTCAACGGACTGCTCGTGCCCAGCCCCAGCAGCTCGGACAGATCCATCGCGCGCTGCCTCTGCGGCCGCAGGCGCTGCGCGTGGCGAGGAGGGTGGGAGTAGACTTGCGGCGGCAGATTGCTTTGCCAGAAGAGACCCGTGTCGCCCTCGCCGTCTGGACTTGCGATGGAAGCGCCCGAGTCCGAAAGCGGGCTGATGACCTCTCCAGCACCTCGCGCTGCAGCGGAAACGGAGTGCCTAGCTTCCTCCTCCTCCTCCTCCTCCTCCGCCACCGACGATCGAAAACTGCCGTTCTGGAGCTGGGTAGCCGCAGCATCCGGTTGCGTGAGACTGATATCGCTGCTCTCCTCCCCCTCCCCCTCTCCCTCGTCCAAGTGCTGTCTGTGCGCTTCATCATCAGTACTAGGTGGCGTGAGCACGCCACTGCTCGCCCGACTCCCGCCGTCCGTCGACCCGGCCGAGCGTTTACGCGTTTGCAGTGCCTCGATATGCGCCGGCGAGTCGATGTAGGAGAAGTCGATACCGGAGGTCCGGCGCCATGTGCGCGGGAGCTTGGCGCGACGGGGCTTGAGCGGCTGGTCGGAGACGAGGTCATCCAGTTTCGGTGGTGATGGTGGTGATGTTGCTGCTTTGGCGTCTGGTTCCTGCTGGTCGTCCCTTTCTTCGAGGGAGCGCGAGGCTTCTTCTTGCCAGATGTCTGCTTCGTCGGCATGCTCATTGTCATCCTCATCCTCAACCTCAGAAGAATCTTCTTCTCCTTCCTCTTCTCCTTCTCCCTCAGAGGAGGAAGGGTGCGCAGTATCATCAATAACAATGACCTGGCTCGTGGCCGCCTCGTCGACCTGCCGACTAACAGCTTGACGTTCCCTGCGCCATTCGCTGGGCTCGCTGTCGAGCTGTTGGTCCCTCGCTGATACTGGTTTCGGCGGGGTGGTCGTCTTCGCCGTGCCGGTGCGCTTCCAACTCATAGCATCATACGCTTGAGCCGGACTCCTCTCCGCTCTCCGTGCCTGGTTCGAGAGGTCTGGGTACTCCACCCCACGTACCTGCTCCGCCTGACCCCGTGGCGGCGACGAAGGCAGGTACGACACACTCAACCCCGACTTATCGCCCTCATGTCGAGTACTCAGCATCGACGTATCCGCCCTCATGCTCTGCAGCGTGTCGACAGATACCATGGTGAAGTCTTCATTCATAACCGTCATATCGCCCGGCGCATCGCACTCGATACCTTCGTCATCTTCGTCTTCTTCGCTCGCGCCCTCGCCCTCGCCAGTGTCGGACCCCACCGCGTCGTGCAGTGCCCGATCCAGCTCCTCCCGCGCTTGGCTCAAGCGCTTCGAGCGTTGCGTCGGCATCAGCTGGAGACTCTTCCGTCGTGCGGATCTTCCAGACGATGGCCGTACGCTTGACGAAGGCGGAGGCATCAGAATCGCATCATCCTCTTCCGTCGTTGGGTCGGCCAGCGCTGGCTGTGTGCGTGCATGGCGGCGGATAGGCGTGCCCTTCCTCTTCCTCTGCGGCCGCTTCACCTCCATGTCGTCCTCGGCTTCTATAGAGACCGTCCGCCTTGCCGCCATCCTTTTCACCGGGCTGCTGCTGTCCATTCCCTTCACCAGCACCCTCGTCTTCCTCGTCATCTTCTTGCTGGGACTCCCACTTCCCTCCCTCGGCTCCGCTTCAACCGTCACTTTGATGCGCCAGGGACTCGCATTCCCCGCTTTGCCCGTGTCCATGACAAACGATTTGCTCGGCGAGGAGTATGCCATGTTGCTGGAGCGTTGCGCGAGCGGCTTCACGCTGGAGTAGCGAATCGAGCGGGCCGCTAGTGGGGAGGATGGGAGGGCGAGAGGGTCGGGCGAGGTGGAGTGGGAGGAGGCTGACATGGTCGCTTGGGTTTGCGCCAACGCAATTGTCAAGAATAATGTTACAGAGTGCGCTGCGCTACTAGTAATGTTCGTGAGTCTCCGCCTGGCGTCTCGAAGGATGGCGCTACACGTGCGAGCGCGATGTTGCGCGTACCGTCCATGCGGCAGTGCGGGTGTTGCCCCAGTAACTATCGATACAGAGCTTCACTTTGCCCTCCAGCGCCACCACCATCACGGTAGTCAAGCAGCTAAGTAGGTAGGCATTGCTACATAGCCACCTCATGAACGACAGCATGGCTTAACAACACTAGGCATAGTCTTGCCATACTGGGGTAATTACGAACATGGGCATCCACGGCATCTTCAAAGAAATCGGGCCGGGCCACCGCATCTCCCTCGCCAAACTCGCCGCCGACCACTACATCGCCCACTCGCGGCCCTTCCGCCTCGCCATCGACATCTCCATCTGGCTCTTCCAAATCCAATCCGGCAAAGGCGGCTCCAACCCAGCTTTACGCACCTTCTACTACCGCCTGCTGCGCCTACTGACCCTCAACATCCACCCGCTGTTCGTCTTCGATGGGCCGAACAAGCCGCTGTTCAAGCGGAATAAAAAGGTCGGCGGGCCCGGGGTGCGGGTGGCCAGTGTGCCCGAGTTCCTAGCCAAGCAGTTGCTGAAGCAGTTCGGCTTTCCGTGGCATGTTGCGCCGGGGGAGGCCGAGGCCGAGTGTGCGTTGCTGCAGCGGGAAGGGGTGGTGGATGGGGTGATGAGTGAGGATGTGGATACGCTCATGTTTGGTTCGGGTGTCACGTTGAAGAATTGGACGAGCGAGAACTCCACCAAGAGCCCGACGCACGTCAACGTGTACCGCGCGGAGGCGACGAAGAGCAAGAGTGGGCTGGATTGCGCGGGCATGATCCTCGTCGCGCTCATGTCGGGGGGCGATTACCTGCCGGAGGGCATACCAGGCTGCGGCCCCAAAGTCGCCTGTGACGCCGCCCGCGCCGGCTTCGGCAAAGAACTATGCGCGCTCGGCAAGAAGGACACAGCGGGCCTGCGCCTCTGGAAGGACAGGCTCCAACACCAGATCCGCACCAACGAAGCCAAGTACTTCTCCCGCCGCAACACGGGCTTCACCATGCCGGAGGACTTCCCCAACTTCGAGGTCCTGGGCTACTACACGCACCCCTGCGTCTCCACCCCTGACAAGCTGCAGCGGCTACGAGAGGGGCTGCAGTGGGACCGAGCAATCGACTTCCCCGCGCTGCGCACCTTCACAAGCGACGCCTTCGACTGGCGCTGTGTGGGCGGCGCGAAGAAGTTCATCAGGAACCTCGCGCCCGCCATGCTCGTGCAGGAACTGCGCTTGCGAGGGGAGGGGAGCGAGCCAGCAGCAGCAGCAGGGGAGGGGAGCAGCCAAGACGCCGCACAAGAAGAGCGCGAGAAGGCTTTGGTGCTCGCGGTGCATGGCAAGCGCCACCACAGCACCACGGACAACGAGCTCGAGTACCGCATCTCCTTCACCCCGGCGCACCTCGTGCCCATTGATCTCAGTCTCGAGGACGAAGACGATGAATTTTTACCCGCCGGGGGAGGTGGTGGCGCCGACGACAGTGAAGCGGAGAGCGAGTTCGCCACCCTCCCACCCTCTTCCACCGCTGCGGAAGGCGCGGAGTCCGACGCACCGGCTGGCCCCTCCTCACCCACGAAGAGGAAACCCCGACAACCGAAACCCTTCGACCCGACGCAGCCGGAGAAGGTGTGGCTGCTACGGACATTCTTGCAAGTGGGCTGTCCATTGGTGGTGGAGGAGTACGAGGCGAGTTTCCGGGATCCGAAGGAGTTTTTGAGGGCGAGGCGGCTGGCGCGGGAAGTGACGACGACGGCGGGTGGGGGGGCGGGGAACATCCACGCTGCTGTGAAGGGGAAAAAGGGGGCCGGGAGGAAGAAGCCGGCAGGCAGCGATATGCCGACGAATGCTCTGATGGCTTATGCCAAGGTGACGAAGGGTGGGACGTCCGTTGCTGCTGCTGCTGCTGCTGCTGCTGGGGGGACCAGGCAGCCGCTGAAGGAGACGCAGCCAAGCTCGCAAGGCCACTCGCAATCGAAGGTCACGGACCTTGATTTCGACGACAAACAGTTGAAGGCGGTAGTCTCCGGGTTCCGACTACCGGCATCACAGGTCCCCAAGTGTCTATTGGACAAGTACGTGCCGGCGCCGCAACAACGCGCGCGGTCTGCGGGGAGTGGAGGGGATGAGCATGAGGTTGTGGACCTGGTGGACTTGGATGAGACGCCGCGGCCCTTTGCGCGGTTTGCTGCTGGGAAAGCTGGGAAGGCTGGGGTGGGTGGTAAGGCGAAGGCGAAGGAGAAGGCTATCGACATAATGACCCTAGCCAATAAGCCGAAGAAGCCGGCTGTCAGCAAAGCAAAGCCCGTTGCCCGACCAATGCCCACCCAATCGATGCAGCCTGATGTCGAGCAGATGCCTCCGCGCCGTAAGAGGCGCTCCCCGGAGCTGTCGTCGCCGGCGATGAGCCAGCGGACGATTCCGTCGTACTACTCGCCCTCGCCTCGCAAGCCGCTCCGGTCGTGGGACGAGCAGCACGCCGACATCGACTTCATCAATCTCGTCTCCAGCTCGCCCGCCAAGGCGATGCCACCGCTGGATAGGCCGCTGACGCCCACACCGCCGAACATCCGACACACTTTCATCCGCTCGCCGGAGCCAGAAGGTCGACGGGTGGGGGGGTTATTGCTGGACTTCTCGCCGGGGAAACTACCAGATACGGTGACGAAGCGGAGGAAAAAGGGGGGCCCATTGAGGCGGCATCGCACTGCGCCTGCGCTTGGGGCGGGGGATTATGGGATGCTGCTGCCGACACCCGGATCGCGGGAGGGGACGCCGGTGGGCGTGGAGAAGCTTGAGAGGGAGGGGGAGGGAGCGGCTGTGGAGGCTATGGGTTTGGCTGGTCCGTCGCTTGGGAGGTGTGGAGGGGGTGGGGGGTTTCTGGTGTGTGATGATAATGATGGCGATGGCGATGACGATGACGGGTTGGCTAGCCCGAGTCGCTTTCTTGGCAAGCCTGCTGGGAGGCTGAGCGGAGGCAAGGCAGCGGTCGCGCAGGCCGTTCCGCCGCGCGGAAACGCTGCAGTGGGAGAGCAGGAGCCGCCGGCGTCTTCTTACCCTACACCACCACTTGCCCATGAAGACAAAGACGCAGACGCAGATGAAGATGAAGAGGAGCAGCTACCAGCCATCACGCCGCCCCCGCCCGCCCTCCCGACCAAGAAGAAGCCGAACCCGAAACCGAAGCCCGCCGCCGTCGCCAGCAAGCCGAAACCCGTCACCAGCAAGGCCAAACAAGCGGCCGCACCCTCCCAGCAACAGCAACAGCAACAGCAACCCACCCGCCGCTCGCCCCGGCAGGAGACGAGGCGGAAGGCTATCCAGCTGCGGCAGAGCTTGGAGGGCGCGTGGAAGGAAGTCGATCTGACGGATGACGGGAGTGGGTGGAAGCAGAGTAATGGCCGCGCGGCTATTGGGGGGTGGAGGAGGAGTGGGGTGGAGGTTTTGGATCTTACGGGGGCGTGAGGGGGGAGGGTGGGTGAAGGGCAGGGGGGGTCACTGGTGAGGATGAGGTGGTGTGGTTTGGGGGGTTTGGATTGCGAGGTGTAACGTGTGCTGGGGTGGGAGTCTTGAGTTGGGTCTCTGGATACGGGGGGTGGTGTGGTAGCGGGTCATGCCAAAAACTTGAGGGCTTTGTTCATTACTCTTGGGGTCTGGCGTCGATGGGGGGCGGGCCAGGCTGTGCGGCGTCGAAGTGCGGCGCGGTATAGCCGTCGAAGGATACCCATACTGCTTGAGTTGCGGTTCTCTTGCATTCTACTCCTTTGCCCGCTGCTTTCTCGTGTTCTCCGCATCCCACACCCTGCAAAGGTGAAGGGGACTGTTGTTGGCCCGCAAAAGCCTCTCTGCACGCGGCAACGAGTCATTGCCAGTTCTTCTCTGGTTTCTTGCGTTTTACTCCTTTGCCTGCTGCTTCCTCGTGTTCCCGCATCCATACCCGACACCAGACTGCAAATTGTTGGCCCGCAATGCCTCTCTGCACTCGGCAACGCGCCATGTTCAGTGCACCCTCGCGGGAAACCGTCATGAGGTTGGAGGGGGCGCTCTGGATTGTGGTCGGCACGGGTGAGACATTAAGCTGGACTGGCGAGTGCACACGGAACGGCTGACTGCCCTGCCAGACGTCGGTTCGCCGTAACGATCGTCCCGAGGTGCCTTCACGTTACGCCTGTGTGACGACAGGCTCCTCGCTTTGTTGTGCAGTTGTCGGGCAGGGATCATGGGATGGGCAACGAGCGAAAGTCACGTTGCCTGGGCCCTGGGGACAGCAATGACCCAGAAGACTGTCGTCAGATATCTATCATATCGGACCCGAATATGATTGACAGGCTGCCCGCCACCCTGGTTTCCCAAAGACGCAGCCCTGTCGCTCATCCAGATCTGAACACGCATTTCTGGAACTGACGAACCGACGGGAGATTGTCGATCCTAGACGTCAGGCCATTAGGGCAGTGGTACATTGGTACACTGGTACGAGCTACTACAGTACTACTGGAGCGGCATCGCTAAAGTTCACTATGGAGACATTGATGATTGAGCACCGGATGACTTGCCGCCCGGGTTCGCCTCCGCGGTGTAGCGTACAGTCCCGGGACGTGTGATCCGCGCATAAGGTCCTGCACGGCTGGAACGCCTCTCTTGCGCAATTATCGATTCCCAGCATTTGGATTGGCTGCATGATGAAACTGCCTCGTCGATTGCGCAAGGTAAGGTACCGTAGTTTTAATGTGTGCTCTTATTACCCGTTTGACGTATGTGCTTCACACTGTCTCTATTCGTCTCCGCTCGACTCGAGTCGCTCGGAGTCCCCCACCTATCCCCAAGATTGGTTCAGAAACCCAAATTACCCCAGTTACGACAGGATCGTCAGTTTTGAAAGTAGCAACAAAGAATGTTTTGGCTCCGTCCGATCCTATAGGCTACCGATATCGATCATATGTGGTACGTACCTGTATATGCGATGGCGCTAGCGCACTCCGCTGCGGTGGAGTTCCGTGGGTCCGTGGGAGCCGACGCTGGGCCCAGGCTCCTCCGGCGACTTGGTATGGGTGCGACAGCGATAGCGACATCACCTATACCGGCTATGCTGTACCATCGTTGCGAAATAGACTACTTGAAACTTCGCGCCGCCACCGAAAGCTTCGGCCCCGTCCCTAGGCTTGACAGGACCTGATCTCAGTACAGCCGCTTACGACTCCATCGCACTTACGTTGTCGATGAGGAGGAGTCAGATCACGCTTACCCACTTCCCGCCACACTTCCAGGGTTCGCACGGCGATTCATAGTTCCATACTGCCACTCCTGTCGCTTGATGAGATGGGATCGGAATCAGGAGTCCGATCGGCGCGAAGACCCACTCGATCGAAAGGATGTGCGGTATTGCCGATTGTCAGGCGCTCGAGAGCTAGGGACCGAACGACAGGTTGACCCCGGCATGCCGACATACGGGAGTTTGGTTGCCGACTGTTCTGACCCACCTCAAAGGGACGTGCCAACTTCCAAGCTCGTTGACCCACAAACGCACCAAGACAGCAGGCTACACGTCCTCACTCGATCACAGCCCTAAGCCTGTCAGTCGTAGCCTTTCAGCACGAGGTTGGGGGTGGGAATCTTCGATACTCCAGGCTCGATGTGCTGCCCTGATGCGACCGGTGCCGCGCTTTAGTGTATAGTCACTGACTTTCGCGACCATCATTGTCATTGCGGGCTTCAGGGTTGAAGCCAAGGGGCCACTACGCCCGAGGGGCCGAGTGCTTGGGCATTACGGGCGCCGCTACGGACGGCTGCGGCAGGCGTTAGCGATAGCTACGATTGTCAGCCTCAGCCAAATGATAGCTGAAGTTCTGGTGGCGCCACTTCCTCGTCCACCGAGCGTTCCCACCGGTCGCCTTTCCGGCCGATCCTCAAACCCTCTGGCTTCCGATGACTTCAAGCCGGGCAGGCGTCCGTTTCCGCAACATTGGGCGGCCTTTTCTCGAGGCCGTCACCAGGCTCAGCCTCTGCCCAAGGTATAGCTTACCCTGAACATGTTAAGCGATCCCTCGTATATCGCGTGGTGATTATCACGGGCAAGGGCATGCTCCACATCTGTCTAGGAGTTCCATGCGCCTCCAGGTTCCAGTGAGCGACTCGATTGTCCGGCAGTAGTTGGAACGCCGCGACCTCTATGGACTATTGAAACTCGGAGGCGAGAAGCGGAGTCTATGGGCTTGGCTCTGCGATTCACCCAGTTCTCGTCCGCTCAGGCCGAGCCTGATGCCTATGCAATGGAGAGAGAACATTACGCCACCCGCAATCGCTTTGGCTACAAGACCAAATGTAGGCAATGCGAGGTGATCGTGACCAGCTTGCCCGTGGTGCCGTCTTGCCTCGTCGCTTACCGCACCACTGCAGTATCTGACAGACGCCTCGAAGTCGCAACTTCGAAGCTGGTCAATCTGGGACCCAATGGCGGTGTTGCAGCTAAGTTCTCGGATGTTTGGCATCCGCCTCCGGCACTCCACTAGGCACCTGTCACCTCTGGGAGGCTCTGCTATAGTGATGGCCTTTAAAGACTCAGCCCTTATGCTAGCGGTCTGGCTTCCGAACTTTGCGCCGGTAGCTTCATTCCTCCCGCAAGAAGTCATATGCCGTATTGGCCAGAAGCGGACTATAAGACTGACTCTGCTATCGGCCCACCAAGAACGGAAGGCACAGACGGCCGGAGGCCGAACGAACCGGCACAACGACGCCTTGCCACAGAGACGCTGTCGAAAACGACTAGGTCCAAACGGGCTCCGTGTAACGAGAACTAGATGCAGACGGACTGCAGTGGATTCGAGTATGTCGTTCCCGGCTCCGCGCGCTCAGTATAGGCAGACAGTCTGGTATAACACACTGGCTACAGGGTTCCGCAATGTGCAACATCACCAATGAGAGATGGAGACTGGGCGTGATGGAGACGGCCCAAGCCTCACGTATGGGCGCCAGTCCGCCACCGAGTCCTGACATCCATCGCTACCCAAACGAACTGTGGAGGCTCGACAGATATCGGGGAAGGATGATCGAGCCGCCGCAGCTGCATCTTGGGGAGGTCAACGCTATCTTGGTTCAGCAGAAGGAACAGTATGCGGGTCCTCGGCCAGGCCGACAGCATAACGAGCGATCTGTGGAGTGGAGAGGAGGCGAGATGGTTCTTTTTACGGCTTGCGCATCGCGCCCCTTGGAGCATGGCACGCAGTCAGGTGTCAGACCACGGACGGGGAGTCTATAAAGGAAGGACAGTTCCCCAGCCAAATCAAAATCATCACCTTCACCATTCAGCTCATCAAACCATCCAGCACCGCTTCACTCGTTAACAGACGCACCGCTTCACTTGTTGATACTTGTCTTCTTCCACACCACCACCTTCTTCAGACTCCGATCACCGCCATCAGACATGTTCTACTCCAAGGCTTTCGTTTGCGCACTGGGCCTGGGCATCTTCGCCGACGCGCAGATCACCCTCGGAACGGCTAGCAACTACGCCATAGTCGCTGCAAGCACCATCACCAACACTGGAGATACGGTCATCGACGCTCCAATCGCTCTCTCTCCTGGGTCTTCCATCACGGGTTTCCCTCCGGGCATCAACACCGGTGAAGACATCGACAATGCAGCGGCCGTTCAGGCTCAAGCCGATGCCCAGACGGCCTTCACCGCGTTGGCCGGCCAGACTGTCACGACCGATCTCACGGGCCAGGATCTCGGAGGCATGACTCTCGACGCTGGTGTCTATGGTTTCAGTTCCTCCGGCGGACTGACCGGCGCCCTCACGCTTGACGGCCAGGGCAACTCTGGTGCTGTCTTCGTCTTCAAGTTCGGCTCCACCCTCACGACTGCTTCAGCATCCTCGGTGAACCTCATCAACGGCGCTCAGGCTTGCAACGTTTACTGGCAGGTCGGCAGCTCGGCTACGTTGGGGACCACTACAGCCTTCGCGGGCAATGTCATAGCTCAGGCTTCGATCACAGTTACGACGGGCACTTCCCTCTCTGGAGGCGGCTTCTACGCACTTACTGCTGCCGTGACGCTGGACACCAACGCTATCGACCCAGCTGGCGCTTGCAATGCTGCCGTTGTGGTCACCCCTACCACGACGACCGCCGCCGCGGCCGCGCCAACAACCACTGTTACGACCACCTCTACCATCACGAACTCAGCCAGCACGACCACGCTGACTGTGACCGAGACCGATGTCGTCACGATCACTCAGAACGTTGCCGCTGTGGTTACTGCCACCGCCACTTCGACCACCACCCTCACTTCAACCCAGTCAATCACAGCGACTGCAAAGGCGACCGTCTGCAAGAGAGCCGCAGAGGCTGCCCTAGAGAAGCGCGCCAAGAAGACGAAGACCGTTACGACGACTTGCGCCGGCCACACCGCAACCCACACCGTCGACGCTGCCAAGTCCACCAAGACAGTGAAGGCTACCAAGACATCCACGAAGGTAGTTTGGAAGACCAAGTCCGCCACCACCACCCACACCTCGACCAAGACCCCGGCGTGCACGGCCAAGGCGAAGAGGGACTACCAGAGGATGTTTGGCTAGAGATGAGTTCAGAGGGGTGCGTGGGACATGATTGATGGTTTGCAAGGCTGCTTCGCGGGTTTCTTTATGTTGCAGATATCATAGCTCTCTATATAACGACCCAAGAAACACAGTCATTACCTACTTTGTTTCACACACTCTTCTTCTCGTACCAACCCCAAGGGTGCATGGTGTACCTGTCTCTCCTCGTCCCATTTAGCCCATGTTTTCCCTCTGTTCGTTCGTTCCTCCATCCCGAGACTGGGAAGGAAAATGGTTAGACCTCTGGTGAGTCACGACTCACTACCTATTCACCAGGGCTGCAGTGTTTCTTGACTTGCGGTATTCACATTCGGCGCTGCAAGTTGCGCGCTCGCTTGGCGATATAACACCTAAGGACAACATACCTTTCCTCCCGCCTGCTCTCTTCTTCTCTGCGACTTTGTGCACTCACAGCGAAGCTTCTGCTCTTCGCCTAATAGCACACAAAGCAGAAGACTGACCTCGACATGGACAAGGCGCAGGTGAAGAGCGTCGAAAGTACGCGCAAGCGGTTCTCACAGATGCATGGCAGGCAGCTAACGCAGATCAGAAACACTCGCCCAACCTCGCTTTCTATTCAGAGCAGCATCCGACAGGTCGCGCGGAGGCCCATCGGGGAACAGCATTCATCTCATCAATCCTCTTGCTGGCTACAGTGCAATGGATGACGGCACGTACTACGACCGTTTTACAGCCATGGCCTGGGATCAAGCCGATATGATGCTCCTTCTGCACTTCCAGTATAACTACAAGTTTCCGTCCGCCTTCAGTTCTTGGTCTGTATCGCTCTTGTGGGTGCTTATGCACGCAGCTCGAAAGGCAGAGATTGACCGCGAGGAAAATGTCTTGATCTACGTCCTGGACACGAGCGAGATGAGTGGCGGTCTTCGGACTTATCACGCGCAGCAGCTGGTACACCTGTTCCAACTCCAAGAGCGCCATGATCAGTCAAGTCTGGAACAGTACGCTCTTGGCGAGTACCTCGTCTACGGAAAACTGCGAAGCAGTGATGGGTTCATGTCCGTCCGGTTCGAGACTCTCAAGGACGCCGGGTTGCTCGTCGAGGGCATCCGGAAGCTGGATCCCGAACCTCGATGGGATGACGGGTTACACCAGCGCATTCACAAACTGCGCAACATATACTACCACCCGAGACACCTAACGCTGCCTAGCATCGTACTCCATCCGCCGGAAGACTGGATCCTCAGAGATGATGGGACAGAGATATGGCTACTGCCGCGCAAGTACTTTGCCATTCTGCGAAGGCTGGGCAAGTGCTTTGGCGATGTCTGGGAGGCTACCATGACGTTGGCGTTCGCAAGCCTCCGACGGCGGGATATTTGGTCGGATGGTATGGGCAATTTGCTTTCAGAGCTGGACGGGTTGCAATACCACCGGCCCATAGCCCGTGTCGTTGTACGAGATCAGATCGAGGAGCACAGCCAGTTCGTTCGGATGTTGGAGCTCTTTCACGAGGCGCAGGGAGAATGAGCGACCATGGAATGCTGTAAAATTGCGCTTAGGGCGTAAGCGTTTAGGCAGCGAACAAGACATATTGCATGAGAGTGAACATACTTTGCTACATATAGGAGGTCTCAGCGAAGACGTCTTGGCCGTTCTGCCAAGCCTCATCGGATCTATCCGAGACGAACATGCGCAAAGGCGGCGTTACCCGTTCGTCATTGATCATATGATTGGGACCCGACGGGCTTGCAGCTCTCGCACCTTCAGGCTTGATGATACAAAACTTGCTTTTGCCATTTGGGCATGAGCGTATGATTTCCACGACATGAGGATGCTCCAGAGATAGCGTCGCCTGCCATGCCATCCACCTCCCCTGGTGCGCCAACAGCATTCGCGCAAATCCTCCCAGGAGCGCCGACGCCCTCACTGCAAGCTGTCGCAACCTTCATCTTCCGGCACAAGCGTCATGTTGCGTACATCTCCGGCAACCAGCTGAACATCCTTTCATCACCTACGCAGCTGGTACAGATCATCACTTTCGATCAAGCGCTTGTGGCGGTATCGGCCGAGTCGCAGACGGGGAAGGTGGTTGTCGGTGGAAAGAGCGATGTGTATGTTGTGGAGCCGGTGACGGAGGGTTGGACGAAAGTATGGTGGGAGAAGGCGCTCGTGCTGCGGAGAGAGGGGGCAGGTGATGAAGCGCGGTATCTGAACTGGGGTGGTGCGGGAGAGGTGCTGGTAGGCGGAAGCAGGCAGCTGAGTCTGTTCTCCACGCTGCCCTCCTCGCGCACGAGCTCGCCGGCTGCGAGTCCCATGACCGGCGAGACAGTGGAAGAGCGGCGGCCGTTGTGGTCCAAGGTGGTAGCTTCGCCGGTGCAGTACGCCGCGTTCAGCCCGAGTGGGAGCTTGATCGCATCCAGTGGAGCCTACGACAGACTGGTCAAGATATGGCGAAGACTGTCATTTGAGGAAGGCCTGTTCGACTACACCTACCTGCCGCACCCAGGCACTGTGACGCACCTGGAGTGGCGGCCTGTAGCAGAGCACTTGGAGGACCGAAGAAGCAGTGGCATTAGCGGACGCCATGAAGAGGACTCAGAGGTACTGTACACGATTGCCAGTGATGGCCTATTAAGGATATGGCGGACAGGCAGCCTGCATGATCTGGACATACTCGCGCTTCATACCACCATCGACCTGGTCTCGGCGATACCGCGGTCTCCCACATTAGCAGTCGATGGCAGCTCTCACGCCTCAAAGCCTGCCCGCTATGCGTTTGTGCTGCCATCGGACACTTTCTGTGCTGCTGTAACGGCTGCTACCGGACGCCAGACGAATGGAGCAGCGAGCAAAACCAGCCACTCCCTCGAGCATCTCAGAGAAGTCACATCGAGAACGCCAGATGTCGTCGTAATACTCGATGGACAAGGCCGTATGTCAGCATGGGGACTACAGAGCATCGGACACAAGCGACGGCCGGAAACGCCGGGCTCGGATGATGCATTCCATATCGCGCACGCCGAAGGTTTGGAGATCAGGCTCCCTGTGGATACCAATGCGAGATGCCAGGCTTGGTTTGATGGAAGTGCCTTTCACGTGCTTGCTCATGGCTTCGCTGCTGAGCAAGTTGAGTGGTGGCAGGGAGATACCGAGACCTTCTTCTCGCCCTCGGCCGCTGGACCAGAACGCCTTGCGTGTGTAGCGGCGTGGTCTGGTCACAGCAAATCCATCACAGCCCTGCAAACGGAGAAAAGTGGTACTGGCTTGCTGTCCCGGTCTGAGGACGGAGAGCTTGCGTGTTGGGAAGTGAACGCCGATGGGCATCTTCAGCGTGCCTCCGGACCTGGAGACGTCCCGTTTCCTGAGTCGGAGAACGAAGCCGAGTTCGACGTTGACCTGACAAAGAGCATCATCGCGAATCCGAGTGTGATCGTAGCCAACGCCGAGGTAGCTGCTCTTGTTTCCTCTGATGGCAGGGAGCTTGTTATCGTCGACCGAAAGGATGGCTACGTCGAGCACCGAGAGAAATTCGACGAGCCCGTACTCGATTTACGCTGTTTCACCACCGCGCCTTCGCACAATCTCATCGCCGTGGTTTTCCACGACAAGGTCCACATCCTGACGCAGGGCCGGTATGAGCACCACGAGGAGGTGCCAGCCTGGTTGACAGTGAAGAAGCTCTCGATCGCGGGCCTTGGGCCAAATATTGGAGCGCTCGAATGGCTGGGCAGCGGTGCTATGGCGCTTGCTGTCGGTAACAGCATCATGGTTACGGACAGCGACATCGAGACTGCACATTTGGACGATGAGGTCCAGCAAACCGTTGACTTATATCCGACCCAGGCCGCCAACGTCAGGTTGAGCGAGCTGTCACAAAGGCTCAAAGCGCCCCTTCCTGTGTGGCACCCTAGTATGATGGTGCATTTGGTGCGTCAAGGCAACCCGGCTGCTGCGGCGGGCCTGCTGCATAAGTTGCTGGAGAACCTTAAGTTCTGGAGTGAGGGTGACCATCTACCGCCGCTTCTTGATCAGCACCCCAAAGACTTGATGGAGAACAAGCATGGGGACGAAAGCGTATTGACCGAAGACATGGTCCGCGATCTACTCGAACAGCTCGACGAGAAGGATCTACCTGAGGTATCCGACCTAGAACAGAAGCGGCTGAAGAAGGTCCTTCAGGCTTTGGCGTCCGTGTCCGAGCATATACGCGGTCTCGACAAGTGCGCCTTACGCTACCTCTTCAGCTGGAGATTGCAGCTGTTACACATGGCTGAAGCCACCGACGCGAAGCCCAATGGGACACAAACCAACGGCGTGTCTCACCCTCCAACAACGCCACTCGTGCCCAAAATGCACTGGCGTGAGATAGCGTTCGCGTACCACAGCACCACCCAACAGCCCCTGCTCGACATCCTGACCTTGCACTACGACAACAAGCTCACTTGGGACACAGTCCGCTCCCTTGGCATCACAGCCTGGCTCGCGGACCAAGAAGCTCTTGAGCTCGTATTCGAATCGCTAGCGCAGTCTGCCTACCGCAAGTCCTCGCCGCCTGACCCAGCCAATGCCTCGCTGTACTTCCTTGCCCTCCACAAGAAAGCTACGTTGCTAGGGCTATGGCGCATCGCGACCTGGCACAGAGAGCAGCGCGCCACGCTCGCCTTCCTGAAACGGGACTTCAGCCAGCCCGAGGCGAAGACGGCGGCGAAGAAGAACGCCTACGCGCTGATGGGCAAACGGCGGTTTGAGTATGCGGCCGCTTTCTTTCTGCTTGCGGATGATGCAGGCAGTGCTGTCAGTCTATTGGCTGGACAGTGTGGGGATCTCATGCTGGCTGTTGCCGTTGCGAGGTCGTATGGCGGTGATGACTCACCCGTGGTGCGCAAGCTGCTGGAAGATCGCTTGCTGCCAAAAGCAGAAACGGAAGGCGATAGGTGGTTGATGAGCTGGTGTCATGCGATCCTGCATCAGAAGCACGAGGCTGCGCAGGCTCTCGTTCGGCCGCTTGAGGGCGTCAGCCGCCAGCGGTCTTGGCATCAAGATGACCCGGCAACGCTGGTGCTTTATCGTGACCTGCGCACTCCCACTTCATCGGAGCATGAGTATCAGGCCATCCTGCGCTCTGCAAGGATTCTAAGGCGGATGGGACTGTGGTTGCTGGCGCTTGAGGTGGTTAGTCAGTGGAATTTCTACCCGCAAGCTCGTCCACAGCAGCCATCGGCGGATGAGCACACGGCTACGGCTGAGGTTGCTAGGAACGGTCTCACCCAAGAGGCGCCGTCGATGCTGGATAGCTTCGCTGAAGCACCTGCGCCGAAGCCGGCATCCTCAATGCTTCAGGACTTTGCTTCTCCGGCACCCGCATTGGATGAGAAGACCGCTCGTGAGGCGAAGGCCGCGGAACTCCTCAAGAAGCTGAAGGCCAAGAAGCAGGAGCAGGCGAGGCCGGCCATTAGTGAGAAGAAGCCGCCACCGACTCAATTCAAAGAGCCGGACGCGAACAGTCTGTTGGATAGCTTTGGGTTTTGAGCGAGCGACTAGTCATGCTCTTGCGTGTTAGCGAGGCGTTTGGGCTGTCTTGTACCGTAATCTGCCATGGCACGTGTCTATGGAGGCTCAAAGCGACATATCTTATTACATAGGCCGACCAGTACCGGCCCTGCTTTGACAAAGACATGATGGATGGAGGGAGTAAATCTCCCGGCAGTGCCAGTCCCATGACGCGCCTGTCCCCAACGTTCGCTCTTCCGCGATCCTGTCCTCTCGCAATCAATGGCAAGCAATGAAGAGTCGACGGAGAAGAGCGGTTTTGGCAGGCTAACGGGGAGTGTTCTGCCTCGTCTCTCTTCATTCTGCCTGGAGTTACTAAAGGGCGAGGGCGGCTGGGCCGGTATCTCAATAGCAATGGGCGAAAAGCATTTCTGACAGTGTTGTGACCAAAATCAACAGATCTGGTAGGCTACCGGCGAGTACACTCCTCATGTTCGTACGTTCTTGCATAGTGCCTTATAAATAGCAGCGTTGACAATCTCAACGGCAATATCAATAGTATGTCTACATGGCAGGCAGAGCGGTCTCGGCAGGCTGCAGGCACGTATATTACCTTATTTTCGACCCTTTGCCGCAGAGATAATGAAGTATTGACTGGAGAAAGGTTCGATTATATGCATCCATAACGTAAAGGCGAAAGGCAAAACAAAAGCTACCTCGGAAGAGTTTGCTACATCTACAACACCTTTGAAAAGGGAACAGAAGACCCAGAGAGTGCGGATAGCATCCGGGAAAGTCACAGTAGTAAGTGTTTGCAAATCAGGCTCTGTATTGAGAGGAGTAATGCCGCTGCAACGACAAAGTCACTGGCCACTATGAGAATCATGCGTACAACGTCAGAGCAGAGCAGGAGCGCACATCTCGACCTCAAGCATCTCTCGCCGTGAGGGCAACCTTGGCACCACCCAAGTTGACGCACGTGAGCGTCAAAGACTCTGTCCAGGGCTGTTGGTCACGGCTCTCAATCTCCCCGAATGCCTGACATAAGCGTACAGTCGTGTAGCTCGCTTCAGTCAAAGCGTATTGCTGGCCCTGTCCGGATGTCAGCAGTCTGTCAATCGGTGTAGTTTGTTGTTGAGGTGTACCAAGCATATGCGTGGTCCACCGTTGAAGGGTAGGTACTCCCAGCCTGGCCTCAAGCCTTTCTTGCCAGTTGCGGGATCGTCGAGCCAGCGTTCTGGCCGGAAATCATCGGCGTCCTCGCCATAGTAATCCTTGCGACGGTGCATGGCGTACACACTCCAGGCTACTAACCCACCTTTTTCGATGAAGAGCGGGGCAGATCCATCTGGTCCCCCTCCGAGCGGCAGCGTAGTGTCACATTCGGCTTCACGGCTGTTCGTTGGTACGACCGGGTACAGACGGAGAGATTCGTTCAGCACTGCCTTAAGATACTTCATGTCTTTTAGTTGCTCGAAGCTCGGTAGCTCGCCGTCCAGTCCAGCGACCTCGGCTTGCAGCTTGGCCCAGATATCAGGACGCTTGGAGATGGTGAACCATGCGTTAGTCAGCAGGGAAGCTGTAGTATCGCGGCCCGCAAGCAGGATGTTGAGAAGCTCGCTGCGGATTCGGATGCGGTCGGTAGTCTGGCGCACAAGCTCGTCGATGAAGATATAGCGCCCGGGTTTCTCGGAGCTTGACTTCTCTGCGAGCAGTTTCGTGCGCTTCGCGAGACCCTTTTCGACGTAGTGATCGACGAAAGCGTGCACGAACTTGCGGTCATGGTCCCATTCTTTGTTCGCCGGGAATAGGTACGACATTTTGCCCCATCGAGCGAGGTTTCCAATGTAGTCCTGGCTTCGGGTAAAGGCTTCCGCAAAGCCGTCACTGCTGGGTTTGCTAAGCGAATCAGTGGACTCGCCGAAGAGGAACTCGGTGGCGCTATCCATGGTCACTACCATACGTCAGCACAGCTCTGTGATGCCGAGATATATACGTTTGGATACGCACGACGGAAGAACAACTCCGATAGATCGACGGTGGCTCTATCACGAGGAATGGCCTGGACGAGTTGGGAAACGTGCTTCTCGAAAGTGACTATGTCGCCGACTTGGGAGCGTACGAAGTTCGGTCTAAGCATGTCGCGCGAGTGATGCCATGCCCCACCATCCGTCGTGAAGATGCCTAGGCTCTATGATCAGATACAGCTCTCTCGCAGCTCTGCTGGCTGGCATACCGTCGCCAAGCAATGGGCGGAACCCGAACTTCCTTCGTGACCCAAGACCCCATTTCTTGTGGTCAACCTAAGAGAGAGGGTCAGAACCCATCCAGTGTCTCAGGTATGAGTAATACACCCACTGCCTGGATGACCTTCAGATTCTCCGGCTCGATCGTGAAGTGCACTTGGCGTCCCAAAAGCAGAATCCGGAAGGTTCTTACGCCATCATTCTTGAATCGGGCCGTGACGACTTCAAGCAATCTGTGCTCCTTGATAAGTTTCATATTCTTGCGGAACAGATCGAGGCCAAGGATGTGATCTCGGAAGCCGGAGAACCATGGTGCTGGCAGTGTGCCCTTCTCCCGTTTTAAAGCTCGCCTCTGGCGTCCGGTCGTGAGCTGTGCAAACGCTTGGTAGACGATGAAGACGCAAGCCAATCCGAGTGTGGCCTTCGCCACATACGGCATGCTGGAGATGTCCATGGCGGCTGATTAAGAAGACACTCGCTCCTCAATCTGAGAGATTTTGCGAAGACAGGCAGTCGAGATATATATGTCGGATTCTATTGAGTTGTTGCTGTTGGCGCCAGATGTGAGATGTCAAGAATGTTGCCGCCTCGGCGCAACACTCGTGCAGTCAGCCGAAAATGCCGGCAGCCGAGCACTATCCGCTTATTGTGGTTGCGGATTACTCCGATATGCCGTATACGGGCGAGCCAACCAGAACAGGAGAACGTCCGACCGTCTGACCATGACGGGAGGGCCTGAGCAATTACCTGCACTACGTTCAACGCTGCGGCCGAAAGCTGCTCGCCTCCAGGGAGACGAGTCAGACGACCCTCGAGCCGATCGAGGAATGGATCGGGTACGAGAGTAGAGGTGGGTAGCGAGCATGCCGAACGCGAGTGCGATCTCGGATCGGAGACCGGAGTACTCATCGAACACGCTTCTCCGTGCTAAGGCAGTTGGGGGTGAGGTGGTTGATGGAGCTCAGTGTTCATCGTTATTCGAGCGTAAAAACACACACAGCCCTACCTCCGTAACAGGTAATCACAGGCAGCCAACCTGCCACCAGCTGTGACGACAGCGATGATCGTACTTCGATTTGAGGTGCTTCACAATCAACTAGGTACTTACTGGTTTTGTAAGCGTCGAAAGGACACGCCCACGACCTTTGACTCACGTACCACCCAATTTGCACACGAACCTACTGCTAAAGCGCCATCATGAAACCCACCACACAGCCGATGGCAGCTTTCCAATCTGACCTCATACCAACAACAAGATGATCCTGGGCCTCTCGCTCAGTAATGCTCGCATGCAGGGGAGTCTGTGTCTGGCTGCGACCCTCTTGCGAAGGCAACCTTCCGTTGCTGGAGCTCGGGCTGAGGGACTGGAGTGATCACAAGCACCAACGTATGACATGACACCGATACGCCATGATTTGGCGAGCAGTCCATTGTACAATCTCGCGGTCGGCACCACTCTCGGCAGGCCGAGCGATATCGAAGGAGATGTGCCTTGTCAAAGTATGCGGCTTGGCAGACAAGACTCAGCTCTTGAGCGCGGTCGATGACCGACCGAAGATTCGCCCTTCACCATGTCGTGACCGCGGACACACTGGCCGTACTCCTGCAATGGCCCGGGGGGGCTCCAGCGAAGGCGTAAAGTGTGAGGCAGCTGGGTAGAAGAATCAGGTCATCACGCCTGTCCTTCCTTCATCGTCGACGTCTTGCTCCAGGTCGCATGAGCAAGCCCTCGAGTCCATATCCGGAGGGGAGGCGCTTGTGCTACTACGACGCTGGCGCATCTGTTCACAGCCGAGCACAGAGAATGACATCTATAGGACATCCATAGCTTGAAGGCATCCACTGCTTGTGCGACAGCCTCCATGAGCAGGATGGCCTAGCTCAAGCCTCCCTTCCTGAAAGCCCATGATTTTCCGACCGACTTTGGCTACCGGCGTCGCCCAGCTCGAGGCCCAGCTAGACTTGGCGCTTCACCTGTGAAAGCGCTTGTTATGTTCCAGTCACCGGCTGAAGCGTGTACTCCCGCAATCGTCACCAAGAAGATCAGGTCACTCCCGGAGTGCATTGACACCTGCAGAGACAGCTGCAAGTACGGTGAGACCATTGCCTCTCTTACGGGCATATAAGGTATGGTCCACTACTCTCTTCTGTACTGCTGTTCATCGTCACAACCAATTCATCATTTGCAAAAGCACTCAATCATGGCTCGCTCAAGCCTGCTCTCCGCGCTTCTCTTCGTCGCCTTGACGGTGGCCTTGCCTGATAACATTCTTGAAGCCCGCCAAGCTACTACCTCCGCCTGTGCCACTAGAGGCCAAGCGTTCAGGGCTTGTTTCGGGACTGACGGGGCTGCCTTCTGTACTTCTTTCCTCGCACAGAAGACCAGGTATCGAGGGCCGTCCCGCCTGCACACGAGCTCTTTGCTAACAGTCATGCAGCACCGTTACCACCTTTGCCATTGTCAGCACTACAACCATCACAGCTTCTCCGGCAGTGACCTCGACTATCAACGTGTAAGCAGACTACTGGGGGACTTCACCAAGGTATGCCGCTAATGCTACAGCAGGAACACGACTTCGTACGAGACTGTGTAAGCAGGAAGCCCACCTCCCAGAACCCCACAGACTCTAACCGCTAAGCACCTCTACGTCCGACGTCACCGCCTTCACTGGAACGGAAACTTCGTTCGTGGCCACCACCACTGCTAACGTGACGAGGTATGTACCGCATTGGAAAGTGTCCGAGCAATACTAACAGGGCCAGCACCTTCACCGTCTTCACCTGTGCATCTCCTACAGCAGGCACCTCGAACTTCTCTGCCTTGCCAACCGACAGCTCTGCAACAGCAGCCAGCTCGGCCACAGCAAGTCCGAGCACAGAGAGCCCGACATTAGCTGGCACATCAACATCCACCCTACCGACAACCACCACTTCGAGTGCAGTCGCAAAGCGGCAAGCGGGAATCTCATCGACCGTTACTACGCCAGCGTGCTATGCTGCGTACGCCCAAACGTACAGCGGCGCTGATGCCATCTCGACACCTTGCCAGAACTGCTACGGGGTATCCTTCCCTGCGACAGCTGTGGTCACCAGCACGACCACAATTGAGGTAATTACATGACGCAAGAAGCATTTTGGCACTCCAACTGAAGAAAAACCAGGTCAACGCTCGGTTTACCTATACGCCCACCGTCAACATTACTGCGTACAGCACAGTTATGGCGACGACTACCGCCACGATTACAGCCACCATGAATGTAAGCACATGACTGCTCACCTCCCAGGCATGAGCTGATCTGTGCGAACAGGGCACATTCGAGACCAACGCCACGGCTACCGCAACAAGCACCAGCATTGCGACGGAGTTCGTGGCACCTCCGGCTCCTACGGCTTTCAACATCTACTACACCAACGAGACCGACAGCACCCAGTACTATGGCCGTGCTACGAACGTGACTGGGGCTACTGGTACATTTGTGGTCTTCGGCACTCCCGACCGTGACACATGGAACATCGATAGCCAAGGTCGGCTGGTCGATACCAAGCTACCCCGAGAGTTCCTGGTGAACAACACAATCGACCTTCACCCATTTTCATACTTGGTGACCGCAGCACTGACTGCCAACACTCCGACTTGCGTCGGCTGCAATGGCACCCTCTTCTGCGACTACCTGGGTACCTTCGGCAACGTATTCGGAATGTGTGACAGCGTGATGGCTCTTGGTCCGCGGTCGGCTTTCATCGCTGTCCCGGGTTGCTCCATCGTCAATATGAAGTACGAGTAGCGTATCGTCATGGGGGACAGAAGGAGTTGGAATCACCTGAGGGAAATGGCTGGGTATAAGCGGATACATTGCCGCGTTCTCTTCCGCTCCTTTGGTAACCATGGCGATGATAGCATGGATAAGCGCGCTATGTGCAAGTCGAAGCACAGTCATTACAATACCTCCATCAATGCCACCTCCTGCCGACTCTGTCTGATGCTACCGACAGACTCGGCTGCTTTCTTCGATTCACACCGCCTCGCGACTAGTCACCCTGGTCTGCCTAATCTGGCAGTAGCGGGAAGTGGAAGGGCTGGCGCTCTAGTAAATGAAGCTGAAAACTTTGAGGTGCTGCCATCATTCTATTCCGCCTCGTGACAGAGCGTATCTCAGCATACACGGTTGCTAGGATTCTGTATGCCTCGCGAGAATCAGGTGCGATTGATACTCTCCTTACAATCTTGACTGTGCTGCTCTGACGTACTCGGCATTTCCCGCTTTGGAACACAGATGCAATATCAGCATCGCTGCCCCAAGGACTCTCCACCATGGCCCAGCGTTTAGCACCTCACTCGGACTCGAAGATCAGCTCAGCTACCACCATATGTCAGACAGGCGGACCGGGGCCAGAGCCTCGACCTACTCATCAAACACATGCCAGCCACTCAGTGAAGAACATCTGGGCTTTGTGGCACTCCGGCTTTGCTCCCTTGCCCCGGCGGTGCCAGCGCAACGTCCTCAACTTGGTATGTCTCTGCAGCCCTCCGGCTGAACCGTTCGCATAGTCGACTCCGTGCCGGGGTCTCCGAACAACACCCTGATGTTCCTCACATAAGATATGTTGTGCCCAAGAGTATCGTCGAGGGCAAGATGAGTGGGCGGTACGTTGGGGCCCATAGCGCGGACTTCCTGCAGGGCGCATGCCTATACCTATTTGGCGGTGTAATACATTGATAACGGCATCATGTTGATGCAGGATTTGGATTGCATCTGCTGAGCCCAGCCCGAGCATCCCGCCAGTCCGTGTCAAGTGTCGACACGGTGAACGCCCGCTGCGAACCATTGTGTTGCGGCCAGAAGAGGTGATTCATTCATCAAGCGATGGTCGATGGAAACTTCTGGTGGACACTTAGTACTGGCCTGGCACAACGATGACTGCTGATCCTGCCCGGCATAAACTTGTTGTCCACCTCTGAAATGGCCGCACATACCACTACGGCCTGATTGACACGCCACTCTTCGCAGCTCTGCAGGAGCGGCCATGCTTCGACCAATCGAGGGCCAGCAGCTTCCACATGGGTTTCCATCGACGCGAAGACCGCCTTGGACCACGTCGACCAAGTCCTCTCCTAGCAACGCCTCCGCATGCTCGAAGACGCCGGCGATGGCCACAGTGAAGTCGACCACTGGACGAAGAATATGCTCATCCTCAACGTGCTGCAGAATGACTGGGGCTGTAAAGCAACGTTTGGTCGTGCGGATCACACCGAGAAAGGCGTAGCGAACGATGTCAGGCTGGGCGTGCTTTTGGATGAGGCGGAGAACGAGGCAAATACTGCGCAAAAGATCTTTTCGCAGACTGCGGTACGGTAGACTGACCGTGGCCTTTGAGCAAGCGAGGGAGAGCAAGTACCAGTCCTCTCGTCACTAATGATCATGCGCGGACTAACAAGTAGGTTATAATCTATAAGTACTCTTATCAGCCTTCGGTAAGTCACTGGTGACTGGACCTTCAATAGGCCCTCGACAAGCGCACTCGCCCCGGGACTGATATACACAGGGTGCAGAAAACCTAGACACAGGGTGCTCTCAATCGATTTCGGCCTATTTGATAGCTAGGTAAGGAATTCTGAATTCCCCACCGCCCCGCTCCTCCGCTGTACCTGGGTCTTCCCACAGGTTCTCCACACTCTCCCTCGCTCCTTAGGTTCTTCCTACCTAGGCTAGGAGGCCCCTCTAATCTAGCTATAAGCTACGAAACACAAGCCTTGTCATAAGGTACCCAGAACGATGCCCTTGCCGCCGGCCGGTGGCAGCTATAGTTGAAATCCTACGCAGTCATAGTCATGTTGTCATGTTGACGGCAAGACTTGCTACGTAAAGCCGCACCCTGCTATATTGTCGGCACCCTATGTATATCAATCCCCATTCGCCTAAGTACCTATATTGTTGAATATTGTTGGGCTTTATCATGAACTCTCTTCTTCAGATGGGACAAGCAAACAGATCGAGTACGGATGGACCAATGTCTAGGCGCATGCTCCTGATGCCGGTGTATCCGGTATGTGTGATGTTGGAGAGGTAAAGGTCTTGGAGTGAAGTCAGAAGAAGGCGCTGCATCAATCCTGGCAAGCTGATCGGCATCGAGGCGATTGTCCTCTCCACAAATACATTTCCGCATGTGTCATTGGTGCAGCGCGTGGTTTCCACGACTGGCACGACAGCTCTAGCTGCGATGCGACGCTCCAGCGGTTGCACAGCATGGCGGGTGCACGCATGGCAACGCGTATCGCCGTTGATTCACGCACGCCATCTGAGACTTCCCTACATCCTTTGACGCCTAGGTCCGAGAGTGATCGCCCATCGTGCTCTGCGATGGCATGACCTCACTTGTCATAACCGGTACGCCATGTCGACGATGTCGTTGTCTCAAATGATCAAATCCTGGAAAGACCGTTCCTTTTCACAACCCGTGGATGTCCTTGTCGTTATTATCATCAAGTTCATCAACCGCCTTCGTTAAGCTCGTTAGTTCGTTCAATTTCCTTTTGCTTTCCAAATCCCATGCTGCGCCTGCGAAGCCAAGGCCTCGACTACTCGGGCCGTCGATTAGGCTACCCGCGGCTACCTTACCGCTCGTCACGCGGGGAGTCCCGATGCACTTCAAAGCCCCGCAATTTGATGCAAGCCATGAAATTTCCACCCAGGCTGAGACTCGATAGAGTGTCGATAGATTAAGCCGTCAGGCTTGAGCACCGACCCGAGATCTTTCACTTCTCCTCCTACGCTCCTTCATGTCAGCGTTGACAGCCACTACTGTGTCGTGCCTCTGCTACCGGCGAGACCGATCGCATGGGTCCCATATTTCGGCCAGCCGGCTAACTAGTATAATAGGTTCGTACTGGTATCTTTCGGAAATATCAGGGTGGGTACGACTCGTCAGCGTAAGCGTACCTGCATGTGAGCAACGGCTCCGTACTTCGCGTGCCAAAAATACCCGATTCGCTGTATCTGGCATAGACCCCTGAATCTAACGGTTCCATCAGCATCCATGGATGTTCGCGGCGGCGCGCGCAACGTGTGGCTCTCGGATTCTCGGGAAGCGCACCGCTCCCTGCGCCATATCAAACGCCCACCCTATAAGAGACCGCGCTTGACGGCAGCCACGCGATCCACTCAAGGTCCGGCGAGTTGCTAACGATCGTCGTGTGACACAGAAAAGCACTCCCACTCCCATCTTATATACTGCGGGCTTTAACGTAGGTTGCATCTATCGTCCCTCCGTCCGTCGTCACTCATTTACACGGCCGTACCTTTCGTTAATGATAATGTGTTCCTTTGCGTACTCGTGCGCGCTCACACTCGCTTGCTTTGTTGTTTGCATTCGCGTCTCCCTGGCCGCGACAAAGGAAGAATGGCGGGACCGGACGATATACCAGGTCATGACCGACCGCTTCGCCATTCCCAGCGGCACTCCTTACACCGTGGGCGGCTGTCCGACGGCGCTGGGTCCGTACTGTGGTGGTACATGGAGTGGACTGATGGAGAACCTCGACTACATCCAGGTAAGCAACCCGACGGGTGTAACTCATAACTAAGCCTCCTAACCTTCTGTTTCAGGGCATGAACTTTGATGCGATCTGGATGTCACCCATCATCGCGCAATTACCACAGCTCACCCCAGATGGTAGATCATACGCAGGATACTGGCAGCAAGATCTCATGGACATCAACTACAACTTTGGCTCATCAGAGGACCTCCATGCGTTGATTGATGAGATACATGCCCGAGGGATGTACTACATGATGGACGTGTCCGTCAACCACATGGCCTTCTCTGGCGCCGCAGACGCAATCGATTATTCCGTACTCAACCCTTTCGACAACGAGAAGTACTACCACCCATACTGCGAATTGGACTACTCGGGGAAAAATATTACAAGTCTGGAGCAATGCTGGTTAGGGAGTTGGTTCGTGCCGCTTGCCGACTTGCGCACAGAATCCAAGGAAGTCCGGGAGATATTTGGCACTTGGATCAAGGAGATGGTGGCCAACTACAGCGTGGATGGTCTCCGAATCGACACTGGTGTGAACGTAGAGCCGAGCTTCTTCACCGATTTCGTGGAGAGCGCCGGCGTGTTCGCAACGGCCGAAGTCTACCTGTCTAACGACAGCGTAGCCTGCGAGTGGGAAGCCACTGTTGGCAGCATCATCAACTATCCATTGTACTGGCCGCTGACTGCGGCGTTCACGCCCTACGGCAGCTATGATAATCTAACGGCGATGATGGTGTCTGAGCAATCGAGCTGCAAGGATACCACAGTCCTGGCTACATTCAGCGAGGTACGGCAGACGCCGCATAATCATTCCAGGGGAACTTATTAGCTGACAGCAATCTAGAACCAAGATGTTCCTCGCTTTGCAAACCACACCTCCGATCTATCACTCGCGAAGAACGTTGCGACGTTCGTCATCCTGTCAGATGGCATTCCCATAATCTACCAAGGCCAGGAACAACACCTAGGCGGCGGCACCGACCCGTTCACCAACCGCGAAGCTTTGTGGGAGACTGGTCTCAGCGTCTTCGCCACGATGTACCAACACATTGCAACACTAAACACCTTTCGACGTCACGTCATCCAGATCAGCAGCAACTACACCGCGACCCAGACCAACGTCACCCACCAGGACGATAACTTCATGGTCATGCGCAAGGGTGTTGACGGCGCACAAGTCATTACTGTGCTCAACAATGGCGGCGAGTCCCAAACGAGCGATGACTTGGCGCTCTCAAGCAGCGAGCATGGATATACTAGTGGCACAGTGGTGACCGAGTTGCTGACTTGCACCAACCTCACCGTCAGCTCCACCGGTGCCCTTACCGTACCCATGGTGGGCGGCCTGCCAAGCATCTTGTTCCCGGCGGCGTCTCTTAGCAACTCCTCTCTCTGCGACATGGGAGGCAAGAAGTTTGGGTACGAGGACATCCCAGGCACGGTTACGGCTTCCACATACACAACGACTATTAGTGGGACACCAACTGCTGCTGTGGTACTCGCAACATTGCCAGTTCTCTCCTCAACAACAAGCGCAGCCACCTCGACCTCGACTGCGACCACGAAGAGCATGGCATCACAGCCGGCCGCCAACTCAAGATGGGTCGCATTTGCTGCGGCCATTGCGCTCGCGCTCTCGAGCGGCCTAGTAGGCTTGTTGATAGGCTCTGTAGCATAGCCACGATTTACCGCATGATTGCTCAAGTTCACGACAGGACTTCATGCCGGCGCTCAGATGCCGCTTCTCGATCGCCTCAAGGCGTGCTTCCCGTGCGCTCAAAATCACCTAGTGTGTGGCTTACTGGAGGACCTCATGGTATCGGGAGACGATTGTCGAGTCATACACGGTATCCACGGCGGCAGTTGGCCACTGCTGGAATCTTTCCCGACATGCCTTTTCTCTACTTGGCAGGCCGAGGACGAATCCAAGGTGTAATTGCGAGGAATTCCTTATCGACCCTTCCGTGGATACACAAAGCTTCATATCGAGGCCATTGTACACCTGAGACAATGTCTCAAGCCCCACTATTACCGTTTGCACAGCTCTCACCTCATTGCTTTCCGGCCCCCTGCCACTCTTTGTCGACTACAACTCCAGTACGATGTAGGGTTTCTCAAGGAAAGACAATAACATCGAGCACGGCCAACGCAAGACCGTTATGACGCTTACGACATTGGACCACCAGATCGCGCTGCTCGTGGTTGCGACGAAAATGTTCGCTCTTAGCAGCGTCTGGCCTTTGTTCTACATTCACGACAGCATACGCGAATTCTTTACGCTTAATCGGAACGCTTCTGCCCGCACAACGCTTCTCATCTGCATCTTCTGCACCTGCCACTAGAGATTCGCAACAGGACCTGGCACTTCGCGTCGTGTCGCAGGAGCCGTGGATATCACAAAACTCATACGCTCAGGCGACGTTCCCGGGTCGAACATGGAGCCTGTCACGATCGCGTTTGCAAGCAAATGCGAGAAGAAACACCGGGGATGTACTACGCTTGCAGTGCGTTCCATTTCACGCTCCGATCGAAGGCATGGCGCTTCGCTATGCCACCAACGCTACAGCCTCTTTCGAACTGGCTCCAGGGGATCGGACCCAGAGCCTGCGCTAAAATGCAGCACATCGGCATTACCGTACCCCTGGGGGACAATGGCGACCCATCAAAAAGCCATCCGCTGCCACCAAATGCTTATCACCTAGCGCAAATTCGTTGCAATGAGCGCACGCGTTTCCTTGAACCGGTCACTTTGACATTACACCTAAGCGAAAATGACCCGCGCAAGGTTCACATGCTGGAGCGTTGGCGTCAATGGTGCTTTGCGCTTGGCCGGTTGGCACGGCAAGCTGGTGCGCCTCGCGCGCTCGCATGTCTTCTGGCGGACATGGCTCAAAGTGATGGAGAACGCAGGGCTGGGTAGGCTCGCGGTGGTAAGGGCAACTGGGGCGTGGCACATGTTATGCTCGGTATTATCTGGATGCAGATCTTGATTTGACAAACGGGTGTCGTGCTTGGTCTGATAGTGGGCTTGATCTAGGATGTTGGAGCAAACGAATGGTAGCGAATGTCAAGGGTGTCTCATAGCGTCATAATGAGCTACTGTCGTGGCCGACGGTGGTTCACCACCTCAATACCACGTTGTCTCGTTCTAAAGGACGGGCGTCTTCGTAAGCTCGTCCTGAGCCATCTGGAATTATAGTCCACTATCTCGTTGCGAATGAGGGTTGACACATAGCTCGGCCATCCTGCGGCGAAACTTACCTGGTCTGCCACTTCTGGGCTCCATGTCTGGTTTCGATCATCATGCTTGCGCTTGAACCCGCAGGCTGGAGAGCAAGTGCGAAAACATCTCCGTGTGCTCAATCGGACGCGTAGTCTGTGGATGTGACTATCAGGCCTCTAGCTGCGTGCGGAAGAACGCGTAGGGCACCGCGCTCCAAGAAAAAGTATCTTTTCACCAAGGGCATAGGAAGCGATGAGGGGAGCAAAGCGGATGACCCCAATTCCAAACGCGAGCACTCGACGCCGTTCCCCGTCACGTGTAACCAAAATCCAGAATGTGACTGTCCGTAGACATTCCGGCGTCGGCGCGCCCTCACAGTTGTCAATGGCGGCGCCCAGAAAGCGGCAAGACTACTTTCCAAGTGTTGGCTACCGTTATACTATCCACGTCGCGCCTTCTGCAGGGCTTCATATCGCCCCTTCCTCGAAGTACTGCATTTTGGCTAGGCCTCCAGATAGCTCTCCGCATCCCTCCACAAGGCCAGGTACGTCCTCCAGCTTCTACAGCTCCTGATGTGCCCGAAGAAACATTCGAGCGCGAGTGTTCCTTGGCGGGCAAGAAAGCACGCACGGCGTTCCCGCGCAACTCGTCGTTGGGTCGATGTTTGGGTGCGATTCGGCGCATTTGCGTAGCGTGCGCAAACATATCTTATTCTACTCAACCATCCATAGCATTTGCGAAACGTCCGTCAGACCCGCAATAAGCGCAACAGCAACCGCACGTCCTTGACATCCGTCTCCTCCTCCGCCACCACCACCCCCTCCCCATCATCCCCACCAGCACCAGCCCCCTCGCCAGAAGAAGAAGCCTTGCCGACACCCTTACTAGCCGCCTTGGCAAACGTAGCCGCCTGCTGCCCAAACATCTCCTCCACCACCCTCTCGCTCTCCAATCGCCCCGCCTCGGCATTAGCGGCCTTCTCGTCCTTCTCCCCCGGCGCGCCATCCGTCGCCGCTCCGTCCCCATTCGCCGTAGCAACCGTGGGCGCGAGGACAGCGTAAGCAACCCGCACATCATCCGTCGGCACAAGCCCCGCCCGCTTCCTTAACCGCTGGATCCGATTCAGCACCTCCCGCGCCAGCCCCTCCTGCGCCAGCTCCGGGTAAGCGAAAGCGTCCAGCAACACCATCACCTCGCCCTCAACCGCCACTTCGAAATGCGCCGTCTCGGGACTCGGCTTCACGCCCCTCTGCACCCGCAGATCCTCCGTGCCGAGCTGATGCCCACCCACCGTCAAAGCCCCCGTGCTCAGGAACCCGTGGATCTCCTCTTTGGATAGCTTGGGCAGCGCGGCCTTGATCTTCACCGCCTCCTTTTTGAACTTCATGCCCAGGCTCTTGACATCGGCTTGCACCGAGTACTCGACCCCGTACTTCCCTTCCTCGGTCGTGAGGACGAGATCCCGCACATTCAGCTCCTCGGTGACATACCGTTCCAGCGTCCGCACATCCTCCAGCCACTCGGCCTCTTGATGCAACACCACCAGCGTCTTCAACGGCGTCTTCAAACTCAGCGTCCGCCGATCCCGCGCTAGACGGCCGAGCTCAATGACCTTCTGCATCCTGCTCACCCGCCTCTCGACCGTCGGGTCGAAGAGTTCCTGTCGGACAGTAGGGAAAGGCAGGAAATGCACGGAGCGCACGTCCTGATCTTTCCGCATGCTTTCCGGTAGGTGAGGAGCAAGGCGCTGGAAGATATTATCGCTCAAAAAAGGCGTGAAAGGCGCCAGCGCGCGCACGAGCGTGAAGAGCACCTCGTACAGCGTGTTGAGCGCATGCAGCGTATCGACGCTCTGCTCGTCATCCGCGGGCGCCGAAGTCCCGTTGACATCACCGCCGTTCGTCGCCGCCTCTTTCCCGGCCCCAGACCCACCAGCACCACTCTGCCCCTTCAGCCGATTCCGATTGAACCGAATATACCAATTCGTCACATCGTCCACCATCTTCAGCAACCGCGGCACAACCGTGTACAACCGATACGCCTCCATCTCCTGGTTAACAAACTGCAGCAAGCTCTGCGTGGCGGCCAGAATCCACCGATCCATGACATTCCCGTTACTCTTCTGCATGTCCGGGTCGAACACGAACTCCGACCCAGTGTTTTTAGCCAGCAGCGCAGCTTGCTGCGCGAAGAAGTTGTAGCTGTTCCACAGCGGCAGCAGCACGCCCGAGACGATCTGCTTGACGCCGAGCTCGGAGAAGCGCAGCGGCTCGGCGCGCACGACGGGGGAGTCGATGAGGTACAGGCGTAAGGCGTCCGCGCCATAGCGATTCACCACTAGCATCGGGTCCGGGAAGTTCTTGAGCGATTTGCTCATTTTCTTGCCGTCCTCCGCCAGCACGATGCCGTTGACGACGCAATTGTTGTACGGGAACGTGTTGAACAGATGCGTGCCCAGCACCGAGAGCGTGTAGAACCAGCCGCGGGTTTGGTCGAGGCCCTCGGCGATGAAGTCGCCGGGGAATTTGGCGAAGAGCTCTTTGCCCGGGCCCTCGGTGCGTGAGAGGCCGGAGTCGGGGTCCGCGGGGTCGAAGTTGGGGGATGAGAAGGGGTAGTGGGAGGAGGCGTAGGGCATGGAGCCGGACTCGAACCAGCAGTCGAAGACCTCCTCCACGCGCTTCAGCGTGCCCTTGCCTTGTTGCGACGGGATGGTGATGTGGTCGACGGAGTCGCGGTGCAAGTCTTTGATGTCGCCTTCGTAGCCAGACAGCCGTTTCAGCTCGGCGACGGACGAGATGCAAATCACTTCTTTCATGTCCTCGCTCACCCACAGCGGGAGCGGAGTGCCCCAGTACCGATTCCGGCTGACGTTCCAGTCTTTTGCTGCCGCGAGCCAGTTCTGGAAGCGCCCGGTCTTGACCATACTCGGCACCCAGTGTGTTTTCTCGAGATTCGCTAGGAGGTCCGGCACGGCTTGCTCGACTTTGATGAACCACGAGGGCACGGCGCGCTGGATGAGCGGCGTCTTTGAGCGGGGACAGTACGGGTATCTATGCATGATTTGCGATTTGCGTACCATCCTGCCGTGGCCTTCGAGGTGCTTGATGATGTTCTTGTCGGCTGCCTTCACGTGCTGGCCTTCGAAGTCGGGGACTTCAGAGGTGTACTCGCCACCAGGGTTGAGCGGGTTAGGCGGTGGCCGCTCGGCGTTGATGACGCCTTCTCGCCACGCGATCTGGTAATCGTCTTCACCGAATGCTGGGGATTGATGTACAATGCCCACGCCCTCGTCTTGCTTGACGTAGGTATCGAGTAAGACCTTGAAGCCGATGTCCTTGAATTGCGAGTAGAAGTAGGTGAAGAGAGGCTTGTACCGGATGCCGGCCAGATCTGCGCCGTTGATCTTCAGTGGTAGCGTCTTGAACTTGTCTTTTGCTTTCTTAGGGTCCTTGTACAGCACCTTCAGGCCCGACTCGAGCATGATGTACACGTTATCCGTCTCAACGTCCAGCACCAGCAAGTACTCGTACTCCGGATGCGCACACAACGCGACGTTACTCGGCAGTGTCCACGGTGTCGTCGTCCACGCCACGAAGCTGACACTCTTGCCCTGCGCCGCATCCAACGCCTTCTGCACCGTCTGCCTGACCCCCTCCGGCTGCTCGTCGACGGGCAGGAGCGGAAAGTTGACCGTCACGGCCGGATCCATCACGTCGCGATACTCCTCCTGCGCCTCACTCTTGCTCAGCGGCGTATTCAGCGCGGTGCTGTACGGCAGCACCCGCGCGCCGTGGTACACCAAGCCCTTGCGGTACAGCTGCGCAAACACCCACCAGCACGTCTCCATGAACGACGGGTCCATGGTCTTGTAGTCGCGGTCGAAGTCGATCCACCGCCCGACCCGCCCCACCACTTTCCGCCATTCGTTGGCGTATGTGAGCACCACCTCGCGACATCGCCGGTTGTACTCTTTGATGCCGATCTGATCTACCGCCGCCTTGCCGCGCACGCCCAGCTCTTCCTGCAGCTGCTTGTCGATGATCTGCTCAATGGGCACGCCGTGCGTGTCCCAGCCAAAGCGCCGCTCGACATAGCGCCCGCGCATGGACCAGTAGCGGGGGATGATGTCCTTGATAGTCGACGCGAGCAGGTGGCCGTAGTGCGGCGTGCCGGTGGCGAAGGGCGGGCCATCGTAGAAGACGTAGGGTGGGTTGTCTTTCGACAGCTCGAGCTGGCGGTGGAAGGCGTCGATGTCGGTCCAGCGTTGCAGCACACGCTCCTCCTCCGCGGGGAAGTTGATGGAGCCCATCGTGGGCGGGATGCGGGGTGGTGTTCGCTCGGGGTGGAGATGCTGCCGTGTGTCAGGCCAGGATTGTAGATTCGGTGGCGAGCGAGGGATATAATTGGTACAGCCGGTGTCGTGGTGACTCCTCCAACGAAACCGTCTTGATCACAAACAGTCACGACATGTACCCCCACCAACAAAAAGTTCACAGGGTACCTTACTTAATCTGCGGGACAGATCGCGGGACGGGCCGATGAGATCGACCTTCACTCTGTTTGCCACGCCGACATCAGTCGACCCAGCTCCATGCTCCTTCTGTGCTGGACGAACGAAAGGTTCCATCCGTCTACAAGCAAACGTGAGCGATATGGTACCGAACCTTCAAACCGAGCGAGCATCCCGGGCATATTGCGAAGCGCTCCTCTACACTCCCAACGTCGCCCGGGAACCTGCATACACTGCAACCAATCCTCCGCCGCCAAGGGGCTGCGCGCGAAACCTACCCGCCATGGCGAGGCATTTGGAACAAAGAAGCAGTCCGTCATCCATAATGAGCACTGGGCCTAGCCGGCGGCCGTAGGATTGGAACGAGCGGGCCGGATAGCTCCCCTTCATGGCCTCCCAGCCCGGATCCTCCCAATAGAGCGAGAGCCAGGTGAGCATGATCATATGGCAGCCTTCCCCCCACCAGTCTGGAACATGTTGGCTTGAAGGATTCGAGCTCTCCAGACCTCCCAGACGTCGCTGGCCCGAAAAATGGAGGCCGGAATGGTAGGCACGCGTCAGGGGAGTGTGCCAGTGCCGTGACATGGCTCGGGGGCGCGCGAGAAACCTTACCACGGATGGGTCAGGCTGGGGACTCGAACACTCTGACCACCTCTTTAATCAGTCTGCGCACTCGAGCAACCTGACCACCTCTTTGGTCAGCTCTGGTCGGACGGCCGCTTGAGCACGTGATGGGCAAGCCCGCTGGCGGTGAGTCCTGCCGCAGCAGCGCCGCTGTCCTGCTCGCTTTTCCCTTCCTCTGTGCTCTGTGTTCTGCTTCTCATTTCTCTCGTCTCTGCCACATGCGAGGTTGCCGTGCCATGGATGCTCATCGTTCCTCCCATGCTCTCTACTCGCGCCTGAGGAGTCCTGTTGCATGACCAATCTACTGCTCTCTCGTCTGCTCGTTGGAGTACCAGGGCTTCGTCGCCTCATCCCCTCATCGCTCTTGTGTAGCCATCAAAGGCTTGTAACCGGCCTCGCAAGAGAGCGTCTGTCCGCCTTGCATCACAGCAAGACAGAAGTCGTGAGTTCAAGCACCAGTGTGCGAAGCTCTCAATTCCCAGAGAACGAGTCCTGCTGACGTGGCTGCAAACCGAGCATCGTCCCTGCCAACCACCTTCTGCATCCGCCACATTGCCCGATCCTTCTCATATCAACGCCCAAGTCTCTGACTCTCCGCTATAAAAACCTCCACAGGCACATTGTGCTCAGTGCACTCTCAACGGCCTTTCGATTGACCTTGCTGCAGAAGGACAATCGAATTTGACCGTGTGAGACACCTTTGCAGTCCGTCACGAATTTCCAATCAGCCTTGTATCTCACAAGCTACCTAGTCACCGCTACGAAGACAGTCCTATGGAACGCCGGGTTCAGCACATCTTGCCAGACTCCAGTTGATCTGGCTGCAGACGGAAGTGGTAGAGTCCGCCTCATATCAGTGTCCCGTTTCCACCACGAGGACAGTGCACGTAGGTTGTGCTCAGTATAACTCGATCTGCTCCGATTGCCCTAGCCGCAAACAGCACCTCATCGTACCTCCTTCTACCAATCACGCCATCTCCCTTGATCTGACACAGACACTCTCATCACTACTACGCACCCTCACTACATTCCACCGTCCGGTCCGTGGCGATACATGGATCCAGACGAAACGGACCTTCAAAATCTGTACAAGTCGGCGTGCCCACCCACCCATGCGGACGTTATCATCCCCGCCCTCCACCTACCTTCCCCGGCCTTCTACAACATGATCCGGTCCAAGCTGACGGCGGCACCGTACACATGACCTTCAAGATCGCAATGAGGTGCATGGCGAAGACTTGTGCGCTTCACATGGAGTCTCCGAAGAACACTACACATGTGTCCGACTGTGAAGAGCCCTGTCGATGCTGCACGTGTGTTTTGGACACGGCCAACGCCACCATGCTGTCCCGACTAGCTGAAGTGCCGATGTGTGCACTCCGGACCAGGTCACACTAGCAGTCGTGGCGACGGGAGTGTCACATCCAGCACTGTAGCATAAATACGACGAGCACAGCTGGCCACGGCATCCCGGCATTTGCTAGAGGTAGGCGAGATAACGGACGAGCGTTACAGCTCTTCAGGACGGAGAGGCGGCAAGGCCTGGCGTCGTATCTAGGACGAGCATAGGAAAGTTTCTGAAATAGCGTAGTGAACGACGGAGCAGTTGGTAGTGCTTGATGACACAATGCTCGGTCTGGGCAAGTATAGCGGTGCCGACGTATAAGTCCCACTGCTCGAGCGGCGCGACTGTCGTGCAGCGGTGGCAATGAATGACGGTCGTTCTGCCCATCTTCTTGTTTCACTGACACGGTCAGGCAGGCTCAGGTTGGGCCTTTCCTCGCATACCGAACCGTCAAACCGTTAGCTCTCCCCAAGATCCTGGCACCAATCACAAACAGATAAGATGAACCAGCAGTCAGAAGACTGCCTCGAGTAAATTCCCTCGACCGGTCTCTCACAAACCTTGCGGAGACCCATGTGAAACATTGGAGCTCACGTTTTGCAAAACCTCCGCTATAACGATTGTGTGGGCATGCTCCGTCTTGGCACATCAACTGCCGAGCGTAGGAGGGACTTGCGTAGCTTCTCTGCTCACCCTCGCTTGTGACCTTTCCTAGCTTGCATCCCCTCCCAATGTGTCAGGAGTTATGAAGGACACTCCACCCCCACCTAGCCCCCAATTCCAGCCTCCACCTGCTCCCCCAAGTACCTCTCGAAGAACCCCCCGAATGCCTCCGGCGTCAACATCCTCGCCGCCAACCCCTTAGCCTTGCCGATTCGATCTGCCAGACCCTCGTCTTCCGCTTTGGGGAGCTCTTTGATCGCGTGCCACAGCGTGCCAAGGTACATAAGCAACCCCTCGACCTCCTTCTGCCCCAACTCCTTCCCATCAATCCTCGCCACAACCACCGCTCCATCCATCGATCGATACCGGACTTTCCCGAACTTGTCATGAGCGGGGTCGACGTGCATGAAGAGCCCCAGCACGGCGTTGTTGGGTACGCGGTTGTCAGGCGACGGCCAGACGGCGACCTTGACAGGCAGGCCGAGAGCTGCGGAGACGTCCGATGGGGTCCATGGCAGGGCGTCGAAGAGGGAGCGAGGCATGGAGGCTGCGCTGATCTTGCAGCAGAAGTTGTCATTGTGCAGATTGCCAGCGGCTTGTGGAGCCGTGTATGGTGCGATGATGATGCCTTGAGCGAAGCCGACCCTGCTCGCGTTCGCCGGCATCTTGTGGTTGCGCTGTCGATACGTAGTGACGAGGCAAGTTCTTGTAGTGGGTGTCGACCTCGATATGTTGGTGTGGCCAGAGAGTAGTGTCTCTGGTGTGTTAAGGTGCCGTGCTTCTGACAGCGATGTTCTTCGCGCGTGACAAGCGCTCGCTGCGGCAAACGAACAGTAAGTTGCACAAGCCGCTGTTTACCATGAGACCCGACACGTGCAGGTGAAACCGTTTGCTCGACCCGTGAATGTCGAAAGGCTATTCACGCTTCGAGAAAGCGACCCCGAGACCTCTGCGCTACCTCACGCCTTCTACCACCTCTTTCTCGCAGAACAACGGCAAGCGGAATGAGGAATGCAGTGCGGCGTGTGCTGATCAGAAGCCCTCTTGCTCATGCAATTGCGTCCTCTCTACTTCCACGACAGCGCCCGCCCGGTCATGGCCCTCATATTTCCCGGCCTCGAGTATTGTCCTGCGAACGAGCTCCTCGCCCTCAACCTCGGGCCATACCAATAGAACAACAGTGGCAACGGCATCTGCACCACCGCTAAGCAGCCCAACAAGGTCATGGTCCAGTGTACACCCAATCCGTTGTACATTGGCCGGGAGATCAGATTGACAGTCCCTGACGCGGCGTAACGGCAGCAAGTAATGATGGCCAAAGCACTCCCAGCATAGATCCCGTAGGTGTCAAGGAGGTATTGGTACACCGTGACATAAATGCCAGCCCATGAGAAGCCGAGGAGAGTGACAGCACCTAGGTTGGACCATGGTGAGATGGAGAAATCATTTGACCACCCAAGCCAGAAGAGACTAATCGGAAATGCGGGCGCAGCGAGCAGTGCTTGCCACAGACGGTACTCTGGCTCGGGCAAGTCTGTGCCGGGCGAGTTGGCTTTGTGCATTAGGCTGTCACTTCGAGGTCGACTGGTCACTTGCTCGTGCAACGCGCCTACTTTCCGCTTGTAATTGCGGTAGTAGAGCGGTATGGAGGCCGTCCAGAGTGCGCAGCCAATGGCGATAGCGATGAAGGAGGTCCCGATGAGGCCGCGCGAGAAGCCGTAGGTGTCGCCGAAGATGTAGCTGAAGCCTTGGAGCAGGCCGTAGACGACTATGTATTCGACGATGAGCCAGCTACCAAGCAGAACGACAACGGGCTCGCGGGTGATCATGTGGAAGGCACGGAGCAAGGCTACCTTAAATCGCCGGTGGATGGTGTCTTGAAGATCAATCTCAGCTTTGAAGCGGTCGCAGCCTGTCAATGCTCGCAGGTGAGCTGCCCGCCAGGAGAGCAGGATGGGTGAGAAGGTCTCTGGCAGAAAGAATAGGGTCAAGATGAGTGTTGAACCCGAAAGAAGGACGGCTATCCACTCAGTCCAGCGCCAGTCCACACCAGTCTGCGCGATCCAGGCGCCTACAATGGGTGAGAAGGATGTGCCCCAGAATGAGGCCAGCGCGATGATGGGCCATGCCAAAGTTCGATACGTTGGGCCGAAGATATCGGCGACCGAAGCAGCATGGATAGCAAGCAAGATACTCCCCGACAAGCCAGCGAACAGCCGGAAGACACATTGGGCGCCGAAATTCGGAGCCAACGCCGCACCGACCAGCCATGCTACGTGCAAGCATCTGGACACGACGTAGATCGGGTTACGGCCAACTGTCTCCGCGATGGGCCCAGCAAAAAGCGATCCGGCAGCCAGACCAAAGGTATACAAGCTCACCGACAGGGCTTCGGCCTCGGCGCTCACGTGGAACGTAGACGCGACCTCGCCACCGGTTTGAGAGTCGGCGGAAGACGCCCAGTCGACGGCGAAGACGTTGATCCATAGGATCCAGAAGACGGCCATTCTCCGGGCCAGGCTCCAGTTTCGTGGGTTCAACGGGTCGTGTGGTCCTTCCCAGCCGACCAAGATAATACTCTCTGCCTCCTTGTTAGGTGAGTTAGAACGCAGGCTCTCGGTACTGATGCTGTTCTGGGACTCTGTGTTGTGGCCCCCCAGCACGCTCGACTCTGCCACCGAAGAGTTCAGGATTCGTCCAGCCTTGACTTGGGTGTCCACCGCTGCATGGAGCTGTCTATATTGGCGGAAGGATTGCATGGCCAGTACTCACACGTCTGTACAGGCTGCGTTCGGAAGCGCAAAGGTATTCCGCAAGGAGGCAGGATGCCTCCTTGCGGACGACAAGCCTGCCTCAGCAGCGTCATCGTAGGAGCTTTCCATCGTAGAGGTAAGTTCGCTGGGGTTTGGTACGATTGACTTCTACCCGGACCTACCTCCTGAGGGGATCTGACCGCGTCAAGTCCTTGACGGACATCATCGTTGTATGTCATTCGGCTATTGGAATACCTCGGTGACATTGCGGACAATTTGGGTGGTGTGTCGCCGAAGTACCTTACTCTGCTGGAAGTATTGCAAGACAAGCAACGTCACTGAAGAAGGACCAAGTGATGCCGGCCCTTCGGCACCGAGGAAATCCTCACTTTCGGTACCGAAACGAGGCCACTGGGAGGGCAGCGGTGAGGTAGTCTACACGCCGCCGCGCCTTCCTCTAGTCGACAAGCACACATCAATCAATCTGGAGCAGCAACGGCATAGTGATCCCCACGAAACGACCCGGGGGGTGAGACGTCACTGCGAGCGTCACGCACACCTTTGCCATTGCACACCATTCTGCGATATATTATACCGGCAATATGTAGAGCAACGCTGTAGCCTCGTGAGCGGGCTTCGATCGTGGCATAACACCGTCCGTCCGTACATCAGCGAGCCCTGCTCCTTCAACTGGCCTCTGCCTCTGTTGTAGGCGCGCCAGTATCTGCTGCACCCTAGCTCGACTGAAGTTCTTGCGAACAACGGATCATACCACTACTACCGCACCGGCTCTCTACAAACCCTTCCACCACACCGTCTTGTCCACCGTGACAGTCTCCCGCAACGCCTCTTGCCGCGCACTCCCATCCACAATCTCGACATCATACTCCCCAGCCTCCATAGTCCACGACCCCCTAATCTCATCCCAGTAGCTCGCCGCATACTTCAGCGGAATCTCCACCGTCGCCGTCTGACTCTCACCAGCTCTGACAGATACTTTCGTGAACCCCTTCAGCTCCCTCGGCGGCCGGCGTATACTAGGAGCGTGCTGGTGGAGGTAGACCTGCACGACCTCGGCGCCGTCGAGCTTGCCCGTATTCCTCACCTTGACGGTGACCTTGAGCTTCGCATCCACTTCTCCGCTGCTGCTGCTGCTCTTCTCCACTTGCAACCCTGACAGCTCGAAACTGGTGTACGACAGCCCATACCCGAAAGCAAAGTTGACCTCCCGCTTCACCGTCTCGTAATGCCGGTACCCCACGTACACGTCCTCGCCATACAGCACCCGCCCACCTTCGCTGCGGTAATTGTAGAAAGCCGGGTTATCCTCCACCTTCTTCGGCCAGCTCAGACTGCTCCGCCCACTCGGGTTCACATCGCCGAACAGCACATCCGCGATCCCGTTCCCGGTCTCGTTGCCGCCGTACCAGGCCTGCAGTAGTCCGGCGACTTTGCCTAGCCAAGGCATCTCGACAGGGGTGCCGGTCTGGTTCACCACGACAGTGCGTGGGTTGGCTTCGGCGACAGCGGTGATTAGGTCGTCCATGCGTCCAGGCAAGCGCATGTCTACGCGGTCAGCACCCTCGCCTTCCCAGTCTTGGTTCAGGCCGGCGCAGATGACGACTTGCTCTGCATCCTTAGCCATGCGGGCAGCTTCGGCGATAGTGTCGTCCATGTTCAGGACCCATGCGCCACCGATCCGGAATCCGCCGCCACCGAAGCGGACAATGCCGTCGCCGGTGAGTTTGCTGGTAGGCGCGGAGGCGAATTCGAGCTTGATGTGGTACGTCTTGCCCTTCTCCATGGACACCGTCCCTCTCTCTTCCACCGTGCCGCATCCGTAGAAGACAGTCCCTTGCGTCTGCTTTGTCGCGTTGTCCACTTTCTCCTCGCCGTCTACGTACAGCTTACCAGTGCCGTACATGCAGAGTCCGAGCTCATACTCACCGGTTCTGTCGGCCGTGAAGTAGGCTTCCACGGTTGCGTACCAGAGGTCGGACTTGAGCTTGGGGTTATGGTAGTCCATCAACATCGCCAACGCGCTGTCCAGCTCGATCTCATCTGCTGTCTGTCTGTCTTCGCCAGCGGAAGGCGGTTCGTTGTACGCTCGAAACAACAGGCCCTTCTTGCTGTCCGGGTCGGCGGAGACGGTGAACTGGTTCGAGACGAGCGGCAGCTCCTTGTGACTGTAGCAGCCTATCGCATGCTCCATCTTACCGCTGTCCTTGAGCTTCGCCTTCACGCCATCCCACGGCGAAATGGCATAGTAAGGCGCCATGGAGCTACTGCCGCCGCCGCAGAAGACACTGGTCTTGGCGTTTGGACCGATGAGGAGGATGCTCTTGTTCTTCTTTAGTGGCAAGACCTGACCTTCGTTCTTGAACAGCACGATACTCTCGCCTGCAAGCTTGCGAAGTACGGCAGCAGTTTCGGGCGTGTCGAGCTTGCCTTCCTTCGCATCCTCCTTCACACCGCTTTCAACGCAGTCGTTGACTAGATTGAGCATATTCCTCGCTCGCTCGTCCAGAGTATGCGATGGCACTCTTCTCGCAGAGACCAAGTGGCCGAGCAGCCCGCCTCTCCACCTTGTCGGGCCGGGCATCTCGAGGTCTAGACCAGCGTTGATCGCGTTGTCTGTACTATACGTACCGAACCAATCACTCATGATCACACCCTTCCAGCCCAGTTCGTCGCGTAGGATGTCCTGCAAGACCTTCTTGTTCTCACTCACATGCGTGCCATTGAGCTTGTTGTACGCGGTCATGAACGCCTTGGGATAGCTGTCACGCACCGCCAGCTGGAAGGGTAGGAGGTAGATCTCCCGGAAAGCTCGCTCCGTGACGATGCTGTCAACCGCTGTACGCTCGTGCTCCTGGTCATTGGTGACGAAATGCTTGATCGTTGCCACCACGCCCGTAGACTGTATACCATTGACTAGGCTCGCTGCTCCCAGGCCGGCAAGGACCGGGTCCTCGGATATGGACTCGAAGCCTCTGCCGCCAAGGGGCGACCTCTGCATGTTGATGCATGGTCCGAGCAATATGTGTGCACCTTTCGCTTTCGCTTCCTCGCCCATCAGCTTGCCCGCTTCGAGCAGCAAGTCCTGGTTCCACGTCGCACCCAGCGCCGTGCCGCAGGGGAAGCAGGCAGCTGGGACACCATTGAAGACTCGTGTCCCGCGTACACCATTTGGTCCATCGGAGGTGCGAAGGGAGGGAATGCCATGCTTTGGGATGGGGACGGTGTGCCAGAAGTCCCTCCCTGTGTGCTTGTCAGCCACGAGAGGCTCATAGTTATACGGCCCAGGCGGATTCGGCGTCTATTTACCTGCGAGCAGACTGATCTTCTCATCCAGCGTGAGCTCCGCCAGCACTTTCTCTACGTCTATGGAAGCCATCTTGCTGGATTACCAGACACCGGAAAGCACGATAGGAAGAGGGCGAAGGAGAAGCTCTACCTGTGTGAGACCTACCAGCTCTTAAACATGTTGACCAAGCACCTCACCGCTAGCACCGTATGCGCCTGTCCTCGTGGGCATGCTGGCTCCATCCTACCTCTTCGGGCAATCGTCACGGAGTAGGACCAGGAGCAGAACGGAGTCTCGGTCCGCGATGCCAGCAAGCTCCACCAGAGCTGTTGTTTAGCCGTCGGTACATTGTCAGGCTTGCCTGCCGAGGTCGACGAAGCCGCGGTTTCACCGTGGCTTGCTCCCGCAGTAGCAGTAGCACTGGTGACTGAACATCAGATTCATCGCGTGTTGTGTCTAGACTCTAGAGGCGCCAGAAATCGAAGGGGGAAATGAGAGACTATGGAGTCCATTGGTTCACCTCGCGAACATGGTGGCTCTCATATATGTAGGGGCGAGCTAAGAGTCTCAAAGTCCTCCAACCTTGCCCGTCATCTTCGGTTCGACTGTTTGGAGTGTCCTTCCCGATCGACGACGGCAGACTATTAGTCTGAACGGCCGGAAACTGGTCGCAGAGGGGTGCTCCGTCTACGTCGCTGCACATCCCACCTTGTGCGCCCTCCAGTCCTTCCTCTGACACTCCTTCGAGCAGTACCGCTGCGTCTTACACCTCCCACACTGCAGCAGCGGACTCCCTCCCTTGCCCTCCTCAGCCGTGCAAGCACCGCAGACATCCTCACTACCTCCACCCTGCTCGGCCTGCCCGCCCTGGACCACGGCCGGACACTCCAAGCCCTCCCAATCCATGTCGGCCTTCAACTTCTCCCCACGGTACGCCTCCCAGAACTTAGTGTACGCTGCTGGCGTCAACGCCTTGGCCGCCACACCCTTCGCCACCGCCTTGGCATCAATCCCAGCCGCCCTCATCTTCGGAATCACATCATACACCATCTCTAGTTCCGCGCCGCAATACGCAAGCAAAGCCTCCGCCTGCTCCTGCCCGAAATCCTTACCGTCACTGCGGAACAGCATCACGCTCCCCTCCCTCGTCTTCACAAATCTCTCAGGCACATACTCACCGAACCGGGCGTCCTCAGGATCAACCACAACGCCCAGAAGACTCGTGACGTAATTCTCGTTGTAGTTCGGCACATTGACAGAGGTAGCAATGTTCGCCATGCAAGCCAGCCGCAGCGGGATGCCGAGGCTGTGCGCGAGCGGTATAGCGATACCGGCTAATGCGGCGAAGTCGAGATCCTTGACCACCTCGATGTCCTCGCACACGGCTTTGGCGTAGACGTCGGAGGGGCGGATGAGCGTGGCAATCTGGCCCGTCTGTTCGCGGTCACGCTGCGCGCGAGTGACGGAAGTCGGCGGGCGGACTGTCTCGCCCAGAACTTTCACGTTCCCACTTTGTAGCTGACTCTGGCCCACTTCTGCATCCGCATGTTCGTCACTGCCCGTCGCGGCACCTTCTCTAGCTTTCGTGACCTCCTTCTCACGGCGCGTAGCTTCCCACTCATCGTAGATGTCCATATCACCCAGTTCCAGTTCCTCGTCGGCGTGATAATGGTTCCTGGATTGCACCTCCCGGGTTTCGCCCGTCATCTTCGCGCTCAGCTTCTTCTTCAATATGCGGCGTTGGCTCGTGCGACTTCTGCGCAGCGGAGAGAACGACTCGAACGGTAGTGCTGGTCGCTTCGCTCACGAGGATGCTGGTGACAGTGTAGGGTGATTGAAGCAATCCGGTTCAGAATGGATGACGAAGTTGAACTTGGCAACAAAGAATGTAGATCAAGGATGGATAGAAACATTAGTGTCAAGAGAAGGCGCAAGCTTGGAAGGATACTCGCCTCGTCAATGTGTGTCATGCGCGCCGCCACCCGTTTTGGCGTTTGATTCACTGCAGCTCTACCATTCACATGTCATCCCGAGCGTGCGTCACGGAGACCAAAAGGCACTGTTATGGACTAGAACGAGAGGAGCGGAGAGCAGGAAGGGGAGGAAGATTGCGAAGTGCATTGCATAGCTACATAGACCTGCCCAGCGGTTAAGCCAGGCACGCGAAGAGAAGCATGCACAGGGCTTTCCCCTCGCCCAGCAAAGAGCGCGGTATCTTTCCCTCATAAGCGCTTGCTTTCCCTCTGAGCCTACCAGCGCGGCAAGCCCGCTCTGATTGAGAAGCAATGTTGTGTGGTAGACGGTTGAAGATGCAGTCGGCCGCGCACAATTCGACAGCAGCTCGGCTTGTGCGGTCGTGGCTTGCCGAACGGTATCTACCACTTGGTCTCCGGCTGCGCCTCAGCGGCAGGAGCCGTACCGGTGGTAGCCTCGGCAGCCCAGCCCTGGTTGCCAGTCTCTACCGGTGCGGACGAAGCAGCCCAGTCAGCACCCTCAGCGTCCCACGAGCTCGCGGCCGCGGCACCAGCAGTGCCCGACGCAGCAGCGAAGGCACCGGCACCACCGCCCGAGACCTCCCACTCGGCGTTGAAGCCCGACTCGACGGCAGCGCCACCGACCTCGTCAACACCTGGCGCCTTGGCCTCGTCGGTGCCCGCGCTGTCCTTGTTCTCCTCCGCCTCCGGGTCGCGGTAGAAGTACAAATCGGTCATGACATCCCACTCGGCCTCCCGCGACGCAAGCGTGCCGCGCAGCCTGAGAACCTCACGCGCCAGCATCCACCACACCAAGCCAATGGCGTGGCGACCCTTGTTGTTCGTCGGGATCGCGACGTCGACGTACTCGGTCGGGGAGTCGGTGTCGCAGAGGGCGATGACGGGGATGTTGACGTACGAGGCCTCCTTGATGGCCTGGGCGTCGGTGCGCGGGTCGGTGACGACGATGATGCGCGGCTCTTTGAAGGAGCGGGTGATGTAGTTGGTGAAGTTACCCGGGGTGAAGCGACCGGCGATGGCAGAGGCGCCGGTGTGGGCGGCGAACTTGAGGACGGCGCGCTGGCCGTAGGGGCGGGCAGAGATGACGGCGATGTCGGCCGGGTTGTCGATGGCGACGAGGATACGGGCCGCGAGGTTGATCTTCTCCCTGTAGCAGTACCGTTAGCGTGACCACATTTAGGGGGAGTATATGTGCGGCGTACCAAGTCTTGCCGATGTTGATGATGTTAATGCCATCCGGCCTGGTCTTCCACAGGTACGGCTCCATGTGCACCTGCAGGTTCTTGCTGCCAATGTGCGACTGGGCGGACAGCAGCATCTCGATGTCTTGCGCCGTAGCGTTGAACGCGGGTGGGGGGGCCATCTTTGCGGTGTTGTAGCGTGCGAAGATGCGAGGCGGATGCTATGTGCTGGAGACGAAGTGGTTGGCTTGCTGTCGTGGTAGAAGTTCGAGGTCGGTGCTTGCGAAATTGAGGGCCGATCGTGTGTGGCAAGAGTCAGCATTGGGTGCGGCGGCGCGGAGGTTGAATCGTTGGGCTTGGCGTCCATCTCCAAGTGCTAGGCTTGAGAGCATGCGACCATTGGGACGGCCACTCGATCGCAGCAATAAACGCCATGCCGCCCAGGATACCACTACTCCAATGCCTCCGGGCCTCACATCGTACGAAGCCATCCTGCAGAGACACGAACCGTCTTTCTAACCCTTCCACAGCCCCGCCATCAGCTCCCGTCTGCCGTGCCTTCACCTCGACCGCGTCCTCCCAAGCATCGACAGTCACCCAAAAGCGACGGCATCGTGATCCATACGCCTTGGCACAAGCGAAAGCCCGCAAGGCCGCCAACCTCAGCAGGCAAGAGGTGCTGAAGAAGGAGCGAGCCGGCGCATTGGGAGACCCCGTCCGAGGCATCACCACCCCCTTCGTCCAGTCCTTCGACACGGCGTTAGCACCCGAGCCAGCAGCCCAGACTCAGTCAACACAAACGCGTGTACAAGAGTCGCCAAGCGAAGATGCGCCTGGTCCGCGTACAGAGACCGGCGACTACCTCAACTTCTACCTTTCTAAACCCGAGCTGAAGCAGGGCGTCGAGCACAGCAAATGGCTCTCCACACCTTCGAAAGAGCTCATCGAATACGACGACCCAACCCTCGAGGCTACGCCTGAAGAGCGGCAGGATATGCTATTGCAGGAGCAGGAAGTGGCGGAAGAAGCCCTGCGCCGCATCGCCTCCCTCTCCATCGGCAGCAGCAAAGACCGCCTACGCGTCAACACCCAACGCTGCATCTCCACCTTCGGCCGCCACAACACTGACGACACTCTCACGCCTCTGCTGACAAGCCAGCGGACCATGCCGCGTATCGGACTCGATACGGGCTCGAGCGAGGTGCAGATTGCCATCCTCACAGCGAAAATCAGGACCCTCGCGGACTTCTTGCAGACAAGAGGCACGATGGACAAGGTAAATAAACGCAATCTGCGGCTGTTGGTGCATAGGAGGGCGAAGCTGCTGCAGTATTTGCGGCGGAAGGAGAGGGGTGGGCCGCGGTGGCAGCATGTTATTGAGACGCTGGGCTTGACGGAGGGGACGTGGAAGGGCGAGATCAGCATGTAGAGTGTAAGAGCATTCAGGCGGATGTGGTGAGAGCATAGCGTGGCGGCGTCGTTGTTTGCGTAGTCATGTACAGTACTCACAATGTACTATTGAGCCTTTATGGTTACATGGTGGCGGCCTGAGTTGGAGGCTATCTGCAGCCGAAACGTTTTCTATCCACCCCTATTCTTCCCCCTTCCGCGCCATCTTACGCGTGACCATGCGACTATTTTCAAGTATTGCGTAGCCGCTTGAGGGATTCGCTGCCTGAGGCGCTACGGGTCTATGCGCGGGAATACCTTAACCTCCGAAGGGGCCGCTAGCGATAACAATCATCCCAGTATCATGTAGCACCTACCTTATGAACCTGTCTTTAATGCTCAACGCTACTAATGACCAGGACGAGGCTATACCGTATACTACTCACGACGAACACCATGAACTGAGTCGCGAACCTGCGATCGTTGCTCTACCTAGTTGTTAGGCGAAGCCACCTCAGCGAGTCTCTGGTAACACAATGCGTGACTCCGACCACAAAGAGTGTCCCTGTGCCTTCCGCGTTGTCCGTGCAACATGAGGCAACCTGAGCCGCCCTCGTGGCAAACGGCGGCCGCTGCCAACATCATCGAAGCCCGGAGGAAGAACGGGCGACTGGGCAGCCGCAAGTCGCGAGCCGGATGCGTGACCTGCAAGATCCGACGTGTGAAGTGCGACGAGAAGCATCCAGCATGCCATCGGTGCACGAGCACTGGGCGGAAGTGCGATGGGTATGGTGAGCAGCCTGGACGAAGTGTGATGACCAGGCAGGCTGGGGCTGCGCCTGGGGGTGGCGAGATGTCTGTGCTTGTTGGGTTACGGGAGAGCGATAAGCGGGCGTTCGATTTCTTTCTGTCTTGGTATGTCAGCTTGCCCACTCGGCGAGGCGAGATCGCTAAGAGCCGCACAGCAGCCCGTCCTCATGTCCCGTCTTCTAGGGAGCTCATAACTGGCTGGTCTGCGTACTGACCATTGAGCAGGACAGCGCCACGCCTAGGCGGCTTTTTCGACAAGGATTTCTGGTGTGGCTACGTGCTCCAGCTTGCTCACGCTGAACCTTTCGTCCTCGACAGCTTGCTCGCCATCTCCACGCTATACGAGCACCCTCAATTCCTGACGTCTTTCACGAGCGGCGAAGCCATCATTCAACCAGTTGGAGACGGCATGAAGACGCCAGCGCTACAGCTTGGGGAGAGTGCAGCGCGCCCACTGGATCCGCATCACGCAGCCGCCTTAAAGGCGTACAACAGGGCGATGCAAGATCTCCGTCGAAGGATAGAGAGCGGCAAAGCGACGCCATTGCTGGCGCTGTTCAGCTGTGTGATGTTCATCACTATCGAGGTGCTCCGGGACGACCTAGTTGCTGCCGTTGTACTGTTCACAAAAGGCACTGAATTGCTAAAACAATTCGGCACTGTGAGGTTTGAAGGACCGGAGCAGGAACTCTTCACTGCCATCGCGCTGATCTTCGCACGCCTTGGCGTCCTCGCAGCGGCATTCGGTCACCCTCATCCAATAGACTCACCTAACAGGACTGGACTCACCGGCCAGCACGCAGTCTTCGCTTCCATGGCGGACGCCAGGTCGGCTCTATTTGCACTGATGTCCGACAGTCATGCCTTTATCAGAGACGCCACCATCTACAAGGTTTCTCTTGTTGGCGACAATAATAGCAGCGGCATCTGGAAAGCCTTTGATGACGCAGTCGCCACTCTAGCCGAGGGAGGCAAGCCGGGCACCGGCCGCGCCATTCCCATGCTTGGGAACAGCGTCCAGGCCGCGGATATGGCTCGCTCAATGCCCACCGATGATATAGCTCCCGCAAACACCGACAATGAGGGCGGCATACGCTTGGCGCCCAATATGAGCTTGGCGGTCTTTGCGAAAGCTACGCTCAGCGATGAGGAGAACGCGGTGAATCTGGTGATGCTCGGACACATCACGGACAGTAAGGAGCCGGGAAGCTGCCGTAAGGATAGCGGACGGCCTGACGGCGACGAAGGTGACGACGACGACGATAACTTTGAGACGATACCGTCTCTGGTCGGAAGCAAACCGTACAAAGCACGACCAGCGCCTGTGACGGAGCTTCGCGAAAGGCAAAAACAGTTCGAGCTCCGTCTTGCACAGTGGCACGGCGCCTTGCCGTTGCAGAACACGGATCCGGAGGCTGTCAGCAGTCTACTCATGTTCTACCACGTCTCCTCCATCTGGCTGACCACACGGCTCGCAACATTGCAGACGGTCTTCGATGACTACACCTACCATTTCCAGCAGGTTGTCCACCATGCTGAGATCTATGTCGATGCCGTCAACACCAAAGCGGCGGCGGTCTTCACATTCGAGGTTGGCGCGATTGCTCCGTTGTTTTTCGTCGCAACAAAGTGCCGGGTGCCCTCTTTGCGCCGGAAGGCGCTCCAAGTGATGGCGAGAGCACCGCGGAAAGAGTGTAGGTTCCTGATAGGCCCCTTTCACTCATGCAGTGAAGGCGTAAACTAACATATCAATAGGTATGTGGGGCGCCACCTCCACGGCCCAAGCCTCGGCTCGACTCATAGCCATCGAGGAAGAAGGTCTAGGTCTCGCTGCACCACGGTGGGACGGCTCAAGCTCAGACCTGACATCCCCAGTCAACGACTCGGTGTTGCCAGCGGAAACCGAGAGGGTGCAGAACATTGAGATCCTGAACAACAATGATAGTGGTCGCTACGAAGTTCGTGTGACGAGGTATCGCCCGGTGCATGGCCAGTGGAGCAAGGTCGTACAGGACTATGCGATATGAACTTCACCACATGGAATTCCATGATCCGATCTCCAAATGCAGAAGTGCCGTCGATCATGACGGGCATCGTTAATGGTGGTCTCTCCAGAATCACGTCGCCTGTGCTTCTCTAATCATCCAAGTGGCCAAGCACGCCGTTCTATTCCAGCCCCTTCGCCAACGCCATTCCCAGTATTGATACTCGCTCGCGGACCTTGCATCGGATGTTCAGGCCGGGTTCATCAGGACTCTGTATTACCTCCACCCGACTGTCAGCACCAGTTTAACCGGCAGTACGACGTGTTTGCTCGGCTCACTTCGAACTCCTCTTCGTGGTCTGGCCATCACTACACAGTTCCCCACGACTCCGCATGGCCTTTCGCTTGGTCCTGCGACGCCGTCAGCTCGGACGGATCACTCTTCCGCATCTCGTATTGCCTACCAAGGCCCGTCGGCCGCCGAACGCCACCGCCAGGTCGTCGTGGTGCCGCAAGCGCACTTCTCGCATGTACTGCGCTTGGCTGAAATCGTTTCCGAGACCAGCGTGCGTCGTCGCGTCTGGCACAGGCCGCGTGAAACGATGTGTCATGGCCCATCCTAGGAACACCGCGATTCCGGCGCCGGCGATGCACTGCACGAATGATATTTTCAGCATATCATTCTGGTTAAGGATGTAGCAGCGACCATCGATCGCGCAGTGGTTTGGCCAGTCTTACGCAGTCTTGGACTGTGGTGCTATTCTACGACTTCGTCGCAGAGGCAAGATCGCGAGCTGACCTGGCCCCGTCGCTGCGACTGAAAAGAATATGTTCTCCCCGAAAACTTACGCAAAGAACGATGAGCGAGTTGTTGACCATGATGCGCGGTTGGTGCTGCAACAACGACTGTGGTCTTGGCTTGGTGTGATGATCTCCGATCAATGTTAATCCGCCGTCGTTTGCCGTTTGGGTTGCTGGTGTAACGAGAGTGTCGCATGGAGGTGTGAGCGAGTGACTGGAGTCAGATGAATGTGGGAAGAGGAAGTGATTGAAGACGGGTCGAAGTGTGAGAGCTGCACCTCCGAAAGGCAAGGTAGGCATTATACGCAGCGCAGCACCTGCCCGTTCGCAAAACCGCGCTATATCTCGCATTCGGGAACGGCGCCAGGACCTGAATAGCTCGGCAGCATCGTGTGGGCACCCTTGACCCTTGCCGCAACGGGAGACGTTCACTTCGTGATCGCACGGACGCAATATGATTGGCTTGCTCGCGGGGCGGATGAACTTCGGGACAATACCACTGACATGTGCGTTTGGCTCTCAACTGGGAACCATCCAACATCTGATGCTCAGTCGACATCGTTCGCACCACCATGCGACGAAGTCTGCAGTTGGTCACATGTTGCCATACAACGAGCTCACTGATATAGTTCACTCCTTCGGCACAGCAGGGCTCCGCCGCCGTACTGGCTCGTAATGAAGACGAAACGTTCTGCCGACTGACGACGGTGTGAACTGGCATGGTCTTCGCCGTATCCGCCAAGCTCAAGCCGTTTGATAACAGCGTGGACTACGAAGTCTTCATTTATGGCTGGACCCGTAGGAGGACGCCATGAGTAGGAGTCGACTTGCCGACGGCCTCCACCTGCTCACAGGACACCGCGCGAAAGCAGCCTAGAACGTCGGGGCTGTCGGGACAACCTATGGCGGCCGAGATACTGGGAATGCATGGTTCTCGGGACTGCACGGCCGGACAGGAGACAGGCCGAGCAGTGCGCTGGACTCAGTGCTGGCGTGCACGAGGAGGTCGTCGTCGCGGTACTTGTCCGCAGTAAATTGAGCGCCGACGGACATGCTGCCTGAGGTTTTCATGGGCCGAAAGTTGCGTTTTCATTCACACTGCATCGAGATGGGAGGACCTCAGGGGTTCTCCCCCTTAACTTTTCTGCATTTTACCGCTCACGGAATGTGGAACAGAGCGAATCTCAGCCCGGTCTACGTATAACCATGATGGCCCAGTGAACGCAACTTCCATGTTCGTGACCCGCACGTCCCGACAAACAACTTCGCAGCCAAACCACGGCGCCTTCATCCTTCTTCCAAAAGCAGCTTTCATTTTCCGAGCAGCCCTCTCTGAAGTTGTCTTGTGACATCCACGCAAAGGTTGGCAAACTCCGCGCTGCTTCCTGAGAAAAAAGGGCAAGACTTACCACGCCGTCCCGATTCCCACGAAAACGAGCTTACCGACTCGCCAACTCTAACCGACCGGCCGCTCGCCTCCGTTAGCGAACATACGCAGCGAGTTCGCTTTTCGCGACCTATCCGCCTTCAAACCCGCATCGCATGCAGCCGAACAGCATGCAGCCGAACAGCATGCAGCCGGACAGCATGCAGCCGGACAGCATGCAGCCGGACAGCATGCAGAAAGGGGGTCTGGATCGAAGCTCTGCCGAAGCGAACATGCCCATGCTGCTCACCGTCGCAATGGGCGCCCTCGACCTCTCAGCATCAAAAGGCGATACCGCTCGGCAAAAGCCTGGGCATCCCAAATCTACCGTGTCGTTGGTCTGCCCCAAGCCTCCCAACGGACACCACAACAAAGGTGATTCGCATCCTGGAGGGTGCACGTCGATCCCAAGGACGAGCTTGTCTTCGGTGTGCTCGGGGCTTGCTGAAGGAGATCAAGGAGGGGCAATGTCCTCGTCTACCGTGGTGATGGGGTGGGATGTTGAGCAGAACGACGCTGGAGGTCATTCTGGCTTATGGGGAGGAGGAGTTGGACGGGCTGTACCGTATTCCGCTGAATGAAGATGACCGGTGAGGTTGTTATTCAGGATCAGGTCGATCGGAGGGTGGCGAAGCTGCAACCGGGAGTCTTCGCTACCTTCTTCGAGCGGTGTCGGAAGCGCAAGGCCAAAGTCGACGGGGACTGGATTGGGGTGGGTATGTCCGGTGGTAATCCCACGAGAGGTACGATCTGGAGGTGTGCGGTGTTTGCGGCAGCACAAGGGACGAGAGCGCAGGCGGGCAAGCATTGAAGCAGTGCGGCAAGTTGCAAGAAGCCGATGTATTGCTCGAAGGCGTGCCGAGGCGACGGACTGGAAAGGGGCACAAGCTGGTGTGCAAGGCAGGCTAAATGTTAAGGACACAGGCTCAGCGTAGGCGGCGGAGAAGGATCAGTTGCGTCACATCATATAGTTCCCATCTAGCTTCCTCAAGCCTCTCTTCATCTTGTCCAGCTGCCCGGCCCCGAAGTAATCGTGCATCCATATCCCCTCAAGTGGCGCAGCGAGGATCCTCGCTCGATCCGCGCATTGCTTCCCGACCTTGGGTGATTACCCCTGGTGCGCACAACCCAGCCTAAGCACCACCTCCACGTTACGAAATCCATCCATCAATATGCATCACCCCGATCCCAATTACCCAACGGCGTCGGCCCCTCCAGCGCCAACTTCATCTTACCCCGCCCCAAATCCTCACCACCCTTCATCCTCCGCTTCATCTCCGCAACCACGTCTTCCACCTGGTCATCCCGCGCACTCAGCCCCGGGCACGCCACGACGAACCGCCCCTCCGCCGCTTCATCGTCGCGCGGGCAGAGCGTGCAAGTGAACGTCATGGACTGCGAGGAAGGCCAATAGGCCTGGGGAGCCGGGTAGCCGTGGCCCATGGGTGGCGGCGACCCGGCGTGGATCTCCAGCTCCTTGAGGCGCGACGACGCCTGTTGCTCTCGCCGTCGCGGCGAGTGCCCGCACAGGTGGTGATACAGCATGGCCGCGGCGGAGAAAGTGACGTAGGGCTGGATCGGTGCCTCGCGGTTGTCGAGGCCCACTTCGAACCAGATGGCCAAACGGCGGAGACGTGGGAAGGTGGCGAGGACGTCCAGGAGGTCCCAAGGCCAGTCGTTATTGGGCCGCGCGACGTCCAGGCCCAGCTCCTCGAGCAGCGGACACGCGTCGCGGATCTCGCGCAGTTGCGCGGTGGTGATGGCATCCTGTCTCCAAATGCCCCGGTAATCTTCGTCCTGGTGGACCCTCAGTCTCCGTAGCGTGCAGCGGTGTCTCAGAATCCCGTCCACGCCAATGCACGCCATCTTCGGCACAGCGATGCTCTCGAGCTCGGCTAGCACCTCCTGGTAAAAGCGCACACTCTGTTCCTCGTGCCAAACCTTGCTCAGCACAACGTCTTTCAGCGCGCCCAGCTTCGGCATGAGTGCGAGAGCGAAGTCGGCGTCAGCAGTCTCCAGCCGTCGAAGGCGAGACCAGTCGAATGCATTGGCCCAGTAATCTACCTCTGGGCCTGAGCCCAGATAGCCGATCCAATTCGGCAGGCCACCGAAAAAGTGGGTTTCGCCCTGGCTTCCTGCACCGCGTGGCACCCTGCCGAAAGGGTAGCCAACCAGCACCAATTCCTCGAGCGCGGCGAGTGGTCTCTCCTCATCGGTGAAGCCGAAGCCGCAGTACTCTGTCGGGGGACCATAAACCACGCAGCCCGATCGGGGCAGTGAGAGATCCAAGGTCAGCGAGAGGAGGTTGGGGCAGGTGAGCAGGATTTGCTTCAAGGGTTGCGTGATTGCTAGACAGCTCGGCGCATTGGTGTACTCGACCCGGACTTGCAGTGAGCAGAGATTGGGGTTCGATGGGAGGGTGTAGAGGTTGGTGTTTTTCTTGACGCGGCCATAGGGCGTGCCCAGCTGGGTGTGGAGACGCACATTAGAGGAAGAAGCGCGCAGGATGGCCAGGAGTCCCGGCGGGATGGCAAAATCGGGCCATTTGATGTCCCGCAAGCCTGTCATGTGAGGCATGAGTGTGCAGAGGCGCGCCAAGACGTCGTCACTGAGGTTTGCCGGTTTGTCGACCTCGAGTTCGCGGACGGCGGGCAGCAGCCCTTGTTTCTCCAAGTACTCCAGTCTGTTATGGATGGCCTGCGGCGGCTTGCCTTGGTTGGGGACGGCAAAGGTGACTGTGCGGTGCTGGCTGTACCTAGCCAGGTTGTGGAAGTAGGAGGTTACAAGCGCGATGCTGAGCACCGATTCCGGGTGAATGTCATAGGTGCAGTCGACGATCACGGTGAGAATGTCGGTGCCTAAGGCGATGATAGATGGCCGGCCGGAGTCCTGGGCCTGTGGCGCACGCGGGTGGATCAGGAGGTACTCTTTCTTTGGCGGCGGTGACAGGTACTGCAAGGCGCGAACGGCAGGCCTGCGCATACTGGGCCTGTACTTGTTTGTCGCGTCGAAGAGGCTCATGGCTCGATCGATGCGAAGGAGTGAGGTAAGAGAGTGATGAGAGAATAGTGGAGACGGATTGGGGATGTTGGATGTAGCAGGTGTGCAAGTGACAACTAATGTTGTAGGAGTGAAGTAATGGGGAGGAGAGTAGTCGAACACGGCATCCAGGAAGCTCTACCTATATGCGAGATGCTGCCTTGGGAAGCTGCCTGGCTGCCTGGGGCTGCGCAAACGTGCATGAAAGCACTATTGTTGTCGCGCGGAATCTGCCGGCGACGAGCCCATGAGCATCCCAAATCGTCTGCGATGCTGGAGTTATCCATAGCACGGATTCCTCGATGCTAGAGTTCCGCAGCAAGGCATCCGCGATGGTGGAATCATGTGCAGTGGGGGTAGGAAGTAGGAGTCTGGCGTTTGCCCGCGGGAGTCGAGTCGAGTCGAGCTTCGGATGCTATCGGCCCGAAGCGTGATGCGCTCACTAGCGTATCTCGTCCAAAAATTGTTAGATAGGAGGGCGGAGGCGTTGATAGATCATGATCTTAGGTACCTTACACACACAACCATTGCCTACTTTGCTCTTCTTGTCGCTCATTCCCCACGACCTGCAATTTACCATTTTACTGTAATACTGTCGACTCGACTTCTTCCGGCGCAATGCGCAGAGCTTTCCAGAGATGTTCGGCATCGCTCCCTCGCACCCTCTCCACACCGAGCAGCACCATCTCGAGTAGCATAGCCCTGCGATGCAATGTCCTGCAGAGCGTCGCGCGGCCAAGCCGACAAGCCCACCGCAGTCTGCACCAGACCTCCCTGCTTCGCCAGCAAGCCGCGGCGGCAGCAGCTCCTGAACATGAAGCCGGCAGTGAGACGACTCGCATCACGCGCTTCGACGAGCTGGAGACGCACAACATTGTGCACCCCAACATTGTGCGCACGCTGACCAAGGACATGGGGTTGGAGACGATGACGGAGGTGCAGCAGGCGACCATCAACGAAGCGCTGAAGGGCTCCGACATCATCGCGCAGGCCAAGACGGGCACCGGCAAGACGCTGGCCTTCCTCCTGCCCACACTGCAGAACATCCTCAGTGTGGACCCGCAGCTCGCACAATCGGTCAACGGGCGAAGAGGGCCGAGGACGACTGCCGATGATATCAGAGCACTCATCATTTCACCTACGCGAGAGCTGGCGGAGCAGATTGCCGAGGAGGCGAAGAAGCTGGTCAGGAATACGGGTGTCATTGTGCAGACGGCTGTGGGAGGCACACAGAAGCGGGTAGGTCTGCAAGCCATACAGCGGCAGGGATGCCATATCCTGGTCGGCACGCCCGGCCGGTTAAAGGACATCCTCTCCGACCCCTACACCCGTGTTGAGGCGCCCGATCTCAGCGCGTTGGTCTTCGATGAAGCCGACAGACTACTCGACCAGGGTTTCTGGCCCGAGATCCAGGAGATCATGCGTTTACTCCCGACCCCAGCGGAGAAGGACAGGCAGACGATGATGTTCTCCGCCACCGTCCCGCGTGAGGTCGTCGACCTCGTCCGCACCACGCTCAAGCCCGGCTTCCAGTTCGTCAAGACCGTGCGCGACGACGAGGAGCCCACGCACGCCCGGGTACCGCAGCGCATCGCGACGGTCAACGGCTTCGAGAACAAGCTACCGGCCCTCGTCGAGCTCTGCTCCCGCAGCTTCGAAGCCGGCAAGCAGCCCGGCGGCAGGCCATACAAAGCCATCGTGTACTACAACAGCACGGCCGAAGTCAGCCTGGCATCCCAAGCCCTGCGCGCCCTCCAAACCTCCAACGGCGAACCCAACGGCGACTCCTTCGGCGGCCGCCGCTCCGCCCCGCACCCTTGGGCACCCGCAAGAATATTCGAGATCCACGCCAAGCTCACCCAACAACAGCGCTCCGCCGCTTCGGAGGCCTTCCGCCGCTGCGACACCGGTATTCTGATCTCCTCAGACGTCACGGCGCGCGGCATGGACTTCCCGAACGTCACGCACGTCATCCAAATGGCCGTGCCGCCGAGTAAGGAGCAGTACATCCACCGCATCGGCCGCACGGCCCGCGCGGGCAAAGAAGGCGAGGGCTGGCTCATCGTGTCGCGGGAAGAAGCGGACGAGATCCGCCAGCGTCTCAACCGGCTCCCACTCCAAAAGGACGACAGCCTCGTGACCGCCGCCCTTGACCTGACGCGCGAGGGCCAGATCCCGGCCTCGGCGGGCACGGTGCTGGAGATGGTGCGCGTGGCGATGAAGAACGTGCCGAATGTGGAGAAGTTCAAGGCGTACCAGGCGCTGCTGGGCGTGTACAACTGGCTCGGCAACAAGCGGGTGCTGGTGCAGTCGATGAACAACCTGGCGACGTTTGGGTGGGGATTGGCGGAGCCGCCGACGATTGGCGCGAGCTTGGCGCAGAGACTGGGGATTAGCCGGATCCCGGGCGTGAGGATTGGCGCGCCGCCGCCGGAGATGTTGGAGGATGGGCCGAGGAGAGGGGGGTTCGGCGGGTCTAGCCGTGGTGGGGGTGGGTTTGGTGGTGGACGTGAGGACAGGTTCGGTGGTGGGCGGGATGATAGGTCTGGTGGCAGGGAAGATCGGTTTGGTGGCCGGTCATCAGGTGGTGGACGAGGTGGGTTTGGCGGTGGTAGCCGGGGTGGGTACTCCGGCGGTGGGGACCGTGGTGGGTACTCCGGTGGTGGGTCGAGAGGAGGCGAGGAGGGCGGGTACGGCGGTGGTGGGCGCCGGCCGAGACGGGAGGAGATGGATCCTTTTAGCATGTAAGAAACACCCGAGGTGGTGGCACGTGATGCAGCTGCATGGGCGGGCTTTAGTGGCGCTTGTGTGGGCTGTTTTGATGCAATGCATGGCGATGGCGTTTTCTGCGAGCGGTATTGGAACGCATTGTATGGTGTACTGTACTGTACTGAAGGCCGGCGAGCCTGCCTTGCGTGACGGCTTGACGGCTTAGTCGCTGGGAAAAGGATGTGTATAGATATGTAGCGTGCTATTCTTGTAGATGTAGAACCTCTCCAATCTGGACTTCGGAAAGTGCCTGTCTGTCTCCTCCAACCTTCTTTGCCGTGCATCGGCTCACTGCGTGTGAGGTGAGGAAGGACTGCCGCAACAATCGCAAGTGCGCTTCTGTCCGCACCGAGCAAAGACCGCACGGCACCGGTAACTCATAGAAGCGTGATTTCCTGCAACGGTATGGGCTCCCATTCTGACTCGCTTTCATCGATCAACGGTTCGTGCTGAGCTGTCGAAGGTGGTAGTACTAGTGGAGGCCCAAGGAATAGGGTATCGGTCTTAATCGGGTGTAAGTGGAACCTGCCGACCCGTTCGTATGTGGCTATCCGCTCTTCCACAGGCACTAGCATTAAGCCTGTGACGAACGCGGCACTATATCCTGATCTGAATAGGGGTAACAAGAAAAGCTTCTGATGGATCAACTCAGTGTCGGGCATGACGTCGACACTGCATGTGAGTGTCCCATCCATGCCATCACACCACGCCCTGTAGCCGTGGCCGTGCGCGTAAAGCCCCCATGTAGCTGGCTCCAGCGTACCACGCACCCTGAGCCATGCACCGCGTTTGATGTTGCCAGTGGGATGGCTGGGGTCGACCAAGTCTACGTGTATCTCGCGGATCTCGACAAGCGCCATGGGACTTGGGTCTGCAGCTCCGAGACACGTTAGTTCACCGGTAAGCGATAGCCAGGACCAAGTGGGCGCCAGACGCGGCGAAGCACGCCGGGCCCGACCAAGGACTTCCCAGTCCAGCTGTGATAGCAGGTTACGCTTCCAGAGGCCAGCGACGTAATCGTCCCCTGTCAAGTCCTGTATGCGTTCGGCGACCCCGGCAAGTGCTACGATCTTGTCGGAGTCTTTAGTCAACGACGCTCTGGTATATGCCATAGCCGCACTACACCATATTTTCTGTGGAGAAGCGTTCGTATCTGCTATGTTAATTTCTGCCCGATGGGTATGTCCTAGTGGAAAGCCTCCGGGAAAAGACTCGCAGACCTCAGAGTTGCGGCATTTATAGAACATCTGGGTACTGGTGAAGAATAGGGTACGCGGTGAGAGGACACGCTCTTGCACTGCCCATGCGCGCAGTACCAACGGCGCGTTGTCCAATGCAGTCGTCCAGAGCTCCTCGTCCATGAGACAATAGCGGTCGCTCGAACGTTCGTCCCGCGTGCAGCTGAGTATCGGTGGGATAATGGACAACGGCCTCCGGCTCACGAACAGGCCACCGTTGGCGTCCTTGGAGTGGGCGGCTGCGATAGTAAAGGCAGCATTGCTGTAGATCGACTTCATCGTGTGCGACTCTGCGAGCCAATCTTCTGGCGAGTCTTGCATGATACAGAGACAGTCGATCCAGAGATGTCGGTGACCGGACTGCACAGCGAAGGGTCAGCAGATTCGCATTGAGAGCAGATATGAGCATGTGCCGTACCCAACGGCAGATCTTGATCGCATCACGAAAAGTTCTCGGGAGACTCGTTATCAATACGCCCCACTCAAGGTCGGCTGACGTGTCAGTGTTCAGTGTCAGGATAGAAGCAGTCCCCCAGCAGTGGCTGAGGGCAACATAAGGACGTTGTAAGCCGAATTGCGAGCGACAGTGGACGATTCGCACTGTCGATCCCTCGTCAGAAAGCTCAAACTCGAGGCGTCGAGATGGCAGCCAAGGCGTTGCCGATGGGTAGGCTCTGCATCCATGGTGTTGAAGGCGGCATCTGTCGAGCCAAAGCCGGATGAGCGTTCTGCTCGCCGAGGAGTCGTTGCTGTCGTGTGCCGAGATGTGCACATTCTTCCTTAGAGGTGCTTCCAAGCAAGAGCGTATCGCTGTCCCAGTCAGCATGTCGGACATGGTCTGCTAGACAGGGCGTCGACTCACGCTCGTCATATGGGACCAGGTACAAGTTAAAGGGATAGAAATGTGTCGGCGTGTGAGCATGTGCCTCAAAAGCGTATGACGGCCTGCCGCATCCCGAGTCCCACCATCGGAATATGAGAAGTAGTTGCGTTTCGCCACCTATGTTCAATTGGTAGCACTTCTTTTCCAACCATGCGCATACCGAACAGCCCGCCGCAGCATTCCTGCTGATGACCTGCACGCTTCCTGAACTTTGGTAGCCCGTCTCTCCATATTGCATGTATCCATCCCGCCACCGTCGATCTATGTTTTCGTGTCCGTTGAAGAAGGCACGGCAGTCGCTACAGAGCGGGGACAATCCATCTTGTTGGCTGAGCGTGGATGCTCGGACGCTGTCGCAGACTCCCGACATGGCTATCTTAGTAGTTGGGTGTCGGCGTCTTACGAGAGTGCATGACAAGATAGCCTTCTGAAGCTTCCAGTCTCAAGTGAAAGACGATCGTATGGCCATGTGTCGGAGGGAACTTCGCCTCAAGGCTGTGTCGGCAAGGCTGCGGACCTCAAGTACGTACTTAGCTGACTGAGGCACCCCGACCTCATGCACCACATCTTTGCAATGCAGTTTCGGGATCACCGAAGGATCGTCAGTGGTCAGCACACGTACGACATCTGATGCAGTGATCAAGATATGCACTGCGATGTGCGTGGTCATCGTTGCAAGTGACGGCGTCGGAGGTTCAGCAAAAGGTGCGGTCGAGGATGAAATTGAACGTGATGATACGGTATGTAAAGTGTGCCTAAAACGGGGATATCCTCACGCGCTAACCCTATCAGTATAAGTCGTGTTAAACGACGCCAACTTCACCCCTTCCCTACCTAACCACTCCACCCCGTCGCTCAGTGTACACCAGACTTGCCCAAACGACTTACAATCACAGAAATGGCCAACATGTTCGGCGCCCTCAACCGCTTCATCTCCCGCCTGGACTCCGACCCCCAACCCCAGCAATCCCGCAGCAGCGCCAGCGGCCACGGCTTCCAAGTCCTCCGCAACACGGACAGCACCATCCCCCTGGACCCCTGGTTCGACTTCATCATCGGCATCAATGGCCGCACAATCGACAACCCGGACCCTTCGCTCTTCGCGACCGAAGTGCGCAACAGCGCCGGCTCCACCATCAGCTTAGGCGTCTTCGGAACCAAGGGGCAGCAGATCCGGGAGATCTACGTCAGCGTGCCCCAGGACCAGACCGCGAGCTTGGGACTGGCGCTGCAGTGGTGTCCGCTGAATGCTACGGAGGATGTGTGGCACATCCTGGACGTGATGCCGAATTCGCCGGCTGATGTGGCGGGTCTGCTGCCGTACAGCGACTACGTGATCGGCAGCCCGGACGGAAATCTGCAAGGTGATGCCGGACTTGGCGGACTGGTCGAGCAGTCTATGGACCAATCACTGAGACTGTACGTCTACAACCACGAGTACGACGTCACGCGCATGATCACCATCACGCCCTCAAAACACTGGGGTGGCGAAGGCGCATTGGGATGCGTGCTAGGCTACGGAGCCCTCCACCGCGTCCCCGCCCCGCTCAACGAGCCCGCCCAAGCACCAGGCGAGACGCTCTTCGAATCGGGCGGAAACACCACCACGAACAACGAGCAGCAAAGTACTCCTTACTACCAACCCACCGACCCCCACCAGGCCCACCACGAACCACCGCCCGCCTCATCATCACCGAGTCCAGCAGCCTTCCTCGTCCCAGCCAACATGCACTTCGCCAATCCCTCTCCGCCCCCTCCTACAGGAGCTCCGCCACCAGGCCGCGCAAAGAAAGCCCGAGCGCACCACGCCATCGCACCAATAGCCGGTCTCGACGACTACTTCAAAGAAGGCGAGCAAAAGTCTCGCGAGCTGGACCGCTCGTCGACACCTAAAGCCAGCGGTGGACTACCGCCGCCGCCAAAAGGTGGCGGACCGCCGAAAGCTGCCTCGCCGGCGCCGGAGAATTCCTAGCTTCCTCCGACCACTATGCGGTGCGTGTATGATTAGATCAAGATTCAAAACATCCAAACAAATTGTCTTGTAAAGCCGGCCTCGCCAAGCAACGGGGTGTACCGCAGTTGATTGGCGTCCCTGTAGTCGATGCTTTCCTCGGCACGGAAAAACTTCAACAGCGGCGAAACAGAGAAGTGTGTAAACAAGCCTTGCGTTTTGCGTACGGAGACTAGGTGAAACCCACGGGCAAACACCCTATCCGTCCATCCTGCCGGTACGTACCCTAAACTTAATTTCACTCTCCACCAGGCAGCATCTGATCGTAACTCGCCGCCCAACCGCTCCGCTCGGCTCCTATCATCAAGGCCACGTCTCCAGGCGTCCCCGTCACATGCCCTCAGTCGCAGTCGATCCCGCCGCGCCTCAAAGATTCCCCGCCGGCTCATACCGCCACCCCCCCTCCCTAACCACCCTCTCCCTGCCCTCCATATCCCGCCTCTTCTCCGCACTCGTGACCGCATCCCCCGTCTCCACCCACGCGGCACTACTCCCCCGATCCCGAAACCGCTTCAGCCGATCCGCCCCATTCTTGCCCCCATTCTTAAACACCTCCTCCATCCGCAGCTCGCCAATCGGCCCAAACACCGTCTCGGGATCGACCAGCTGCTGCTGCGTCAACAGGTCCCGTAACGCCGGCGAAGCCACCCAAGACGGCGCGCGGAAACCGCCCGTGGCGTTGTCGTCATCATCCGAGTCCTCCTCGTCTTCCGAGTCCGTTTGGATGTCCGGGAGCTCGATGTTGTCGCCCTTGGGGTACGCCGGGCTCGACTTGGCGCTCTTGGGAGCGTGGTAAGCGGGCCGGCCGGGCGTCTTGAACTTGTTGTTGCTCGCGGCAGCGCTGGGGTGCGTGTTCTCGATGCCGCCGTGGTGCGCTTGCGGCTGGTAGCCGCTGCCGGTGTACTGCGCCGCTTGGGCGGGCGGGTTGGCATTCTCAGCAAAAGGGATGCGCGCGCTCGACATCTGCACCGTCTGGCTCGGGTGGCTGGGCACGGGCTTGCCGCCGCCGTGCTGGAGCTGGTGCTGGGCCGTGACGGTCGCCTTGAACATGTTGTTGGCCGACGTGTGGTGCGTGGCCGGTGGCGGGGCGTGCGTGTAGCCGTGCGGGAATTTGTTGTTGAGCGTGCTCTCCTGCGATTCTCGTGTTAGTCGTCGCCCTGCGTTTGGCTGTGAATAGTCTGGTTTGGTACGTACCTTCCGCATGTTGCTCGGCCGCTTCGGCGGCGCCATAACACTGTGCCTCTCCACCCCCTCCTCCTGCTCCTCATTTGTCCGCCGCCTCTTCGCATCATTCTGCTGGTACGACGCCGGACCGCGCTGGAGACCCGGCCTTTGCGGCGCATTCCCATACTGCATCGTCTCGTCGTCTTCACCTTGAAAGCCGCGCTTGGCCGGCTTCGCAGCATTAGCCTGGGCAGCATTTCGCGTATGGTGCTCAGGCACTGTGTTCTTCGCCAGCTGCCGCAGCGTCCCGCCCACGTCACCGCGCGGATGCGCCGGAGCCTGCGCAGCGCGTTCCCGCTTAATCGCCTCGGCCAGCTCGTGAGCTGCCCGGGCTTTCTGCGCGTCGTCCTGCTGCCGCTGCTGCTCGCGCTTCCTCGCCTCCGCCGCCAACGACTCAACCTTCCGCTGCGCAGCGAGCTTCGCCTCCTGCACCCGAGCCTGCTCAGCCGCCCTCCGCTCCTCCTCTACCCGCCGATCCTCTTCAGCCTTGGCAGCGCGCTTCCGCTCCATCTCCCGCTTCTGCTCCACCTTCTTCGCCGCAGCCTTCTCATCCGCTTCCTTCTTCCTCGCCGCGGCCTCCAGCGCCTTGACGCGGGCATTGCCCTGCGCCGTGGAGCTGCGCACATTACCCTGCGCAGACGCCGTTCGCAAGCCCGTCTTGGGCGGTGGAGGCGGCGGCGCCATGCTCTCATGCTGCGACTTCGAGAAGGCAGACTGCTGCGCCGGCTGACCCAGCCTCTGCGACTGGCTCGCTACACGAATAGAAACGGGAGCGGGTCGCAAAGACGCAGGCTGCTCTCTCATCGGCTTGACCAGTCGACCTGGAGCCCTCAGCTTGCCCGCCGGCAGCATGCTCTTAGGTGGCGGCGGAGGCGGCATATCATTATCCTTCGCATTGTCGCTGTCAGCCGAGACTGGACGCTCCGCCACTTGCTTCCTTTCCCGCTCAGCGTTCTTCGCAGCCTCGGCTTCGTCAGCCTTTCGCTTTTCCTCAAGCTGCTTAGCGGCCTTCTGCCTCTCCTTCTCCCGCACCTTCGTCAGTCCATCCGCGGCCTTCTGCTGTGCCTTAATCTCCTTCTCGCGCTTCTTGTCGCTTTCCGTCGAGCTCCGCGTCTTCCGGCTGGGGGCACCAGAAATGACAGAAACGGGCCTCATCGGGCTTTGAGGAAACTGTTGCTGCGAATAGAGCGCCCCAGGCATATTAAACACAGCCGCAGTCTTAGAATCATCAGAGAAGTCGCGCTTGGGCGAGCGGATGGGAACTGGAGAATGGTTCCGGGCCTCGAGTTTCGCAGCTGCACTTGTACTGGCGGAGGAGGCGAACAAGCCCTTGGCCGACTTGAACGCCGAGCGCAGCATGTTCTTAGACGCACTCAACGCCCCGTCATGGTGTTTCTTGCCACCGGGAGTGCCTGCTGGAGTCGTCGACTGGATCATGCCGGCCGCATTCGCCAGGCTCGGGTTCGAGACAGATTGCGACTTCTGATGACCCAGCGCCATGGGCGGGCGCGAAGGCGAGGGGATGTTCGTCGCGGAAATTGACTTTTGATGCATCCCAGGCCGGGTTGGAGCGCCGGCTGGTGTATGAGACTCATGTAGGACTTGAGCGAGCGACTTTTGCTGCGCACCCTGTGTAGGTTTTGACGGCGCGATCCAATCATCATCATCGTCCTCGTCGTCCTCAGCTTCCGCGAAGTCGTGAGTTTCAGTCTGTGGTGGCACCTCGGGCGCGCTCGATGCCGCAACCGTCTCGTCATCAGCAGTGGGCAGTTGCGGATAGAGAGCTTGTGCATCAAGTACACTCTGCGGTATGCTCTTAGACGTGCGCGGCTCCTTCGTCTTGCCCAGCATCATGATACGCTCATGCAGAGACTGAGTCGAAGTTTTGTTGTGCATCTTGGCCGCTTCCGGCTTGTCCTGCTCGTACGACTCATCATCGTCATCGCCTTGAGCCAAGCCCAAGCTCTTCCCGCCAAAGGACCGTCCGAGCACGCTGCCGCGACCGGCGTCGATCTGGCTGTCCCGGAAGCCAATGCTGCGCTTGGCCGTGAGTGGCTCGCGCGCGGGCAGTGCAGAGAAAGTGAAGCTGCTCTTCCGCTGCAGCGGTTTCCCAGGGCTCGACGCGTCCGACGGTGAGCGAGGGCTGTCCTCGTCTATCTCGTCGTCAACCTGCTCCTCCTCATCTTCATGTACTGTGAGCACCGCTGCTAGTGCCTCGCTCACTTCCGGCTGATCCACCTCCATCTCATCGTCGGGCACAGTAGCGTCATCACTGTCCTGCTCTTCACGCAGCTCCTCGCGCGACGCGTTCCGACTTGGCAAGTCTTCCTTGGCGGAGATGAAGGACTCGTCGCTATTGCGCCCACCCGCCGTATCCTGCCTCCCGGGCTGCGGTCGGGGCTGATCGTCGCGTAGAGGCACCTTCTGCCCATCGCTCTGCTGGCTCGAGACTGTCGCTGACGCCGTACGCGCGTCACCATCCATCTCGTCCTCAGTCATGCCATGGTAGCCCGAGTCGGTGTTGCCCGGCTTGCCCACACGTTGCGGGCTCTTACTGCGGTTTGCTGAGCGGTGTGTATTCGCATTCGCACTCTCACTGGCATTGTCCTGGTCCTCGGCGATCTGGAAGTGCGCAACCTTGTCGTAGAAGGCATTCTTCTGCGCGGTTGGTGGTGCGATCTGCGCGTTGGGTGCGAAGATGTCGGTGAGCGGTTGTCTCGGCGCCAGAGCATCTCGTTTCCGGGCGGTGCGTGGGGTCTTGCCGCGTAGCTTGCCCGGTGTCTTGAAGACGTCTGCGAAGTTACTACGCGCCGTTAGTATCACGTGTTCATGCTCATATGGTGAGCCGGCAGGCATACACTTGGTTGGTGCTGAAGATGTCGGCCATGTGCTCGTTCAGCCATTCGAACTCATTGCGCGCGCTGTACCCAAACTCCTCCGCCTCCTGGTCAATGAGTTGTCCAGCATGCTCTCTTTCGCTTTCTATCCATTGCGCCGAGCCCACGGGCGCCGTCGTCGTCTTCGATGTCGCCATTGCGGTAGTGATGCTGGTCGTGAGGGTCGTGTTTTGGCGCGCTTGTGTGCGGCGATGCGGCGCGTTAAAAGGTTATCGGTTATCTATACATCGTTCGGAAGTCGTCCAGTAAGCCAGTGAAGCAATCCCAAGCGTGTCCAATGGTGGGTGTCGTCGTCGGCGCGCGTGTTGACGGAGGCAGCGGCATTGTTTGGACGATTCCCGTCTGAGCTTCATCGTAGCCCCGGGCCCGAGCGTCTCACGCTATGACGCGAGCGGCACATGACCGCACCTCCAGAGCCGCAGAGCGACCCCAGTGACCCCACCCCTTCTTTCCAGCGACAGGGTTGACAACAGCATCGACTCACGTGGTGACTCGTACAACGTTCGATATATAAATTGCCACCGTCCGAGACGGCAGTGGCAGTGGTCTCGAATGGTGCATTCATCGTCCGCAACCGCCAGCCAGCTCTACACGCAGCGCTTAGCAGCAACAGCTGGGGACAGGTAGGTCTTCTGCTTCTCGCTATTATCGTCCCTCACTCTTCCTCGCATCATCTCTGGACAACCACGCCACCCGGTCAACACTGGTGGCCGCCGCGGCAGGGCTCTGCTACACTCCGGGATCTACGACATGGAGTCGGACCCGTCACCGCCACCGCTTATGGCTCTCGGCACCGATATTTTAACGCTGGTCGTCGACTTCGTCCATGACAGCCACCCGAGACCAACCCTTCATCTCGCTCTGGTAAGCTCCTACTTCCATACTCTGGCAAGGTATAGTCAGCACCGCATCATCACTCTGAAGGGCCCGTGTGAAGCCGCCCGGCACCTTATTCACGACAGGTTCGTTTACATTGAGAAAGAAGGCTTACTACCCGCCATACGCAAGCTCGACATCATCCACCCTTGGCTCGTTAACACCAACCTCCTCGCGCGTCTTCTCCCTCAAATGACAGGCTTACGCGACTTCAAATGGCCCGCCGACAAAGTCCCGCCCCACTTCCTGCCTACTCTGCAAGGAGACGACGGAGCGAGTCCTCGCACAACCATGGTACGCCTCCACACCCAAGCTCAAGGGCCTAGAGTGCCTGCAGACCACAATCTCCACACCCTCCAAGCCAACCCGTACCTCTTCTCGCTGGACGTCCGGATCAACCTACTCCCCAAGTGGTGCCTGTCCACCACACAACCCCTGAAGCGTCTCCTGCTCACCTGTCCCAACCTCCGCGTCCTGCGCCTCGACATCGGGATCCCGGCCGACAGGCATCCCCAGCAGCCGCCCGAATACTGCGGCCTAGGCTTTACCGACGGCGAGGGACCGCTCGCCGCACTCGAAGAGCTCGTGTTGACTGCGTACCCTTTCGGCACAGTCTCGCAAACGGAAAGTCACAGCCACGAATTGCTTGCTTACCCGTCCGATCTCTGCTACCCCGGCAAAGTGCCGGAGCTGGAATGCTGGGCCGAGAACTTCGACTGGTCGCGCTTACGGCGGCTGCAGACTGGCGAGCACGTCGATTTCGCGCTGCTGGTTATGCCGAAGCTCGTGGCGTTGAAAGAAGCGGCATTGGGGGACGCTAACGAGTGGCGGGGCGATGAACAGGAAACGCGCCGCTTCTTCCGCGAACTGCCCGCTCAGCTAGAGCAGATCGCAGTCCCTCGTATGCAACACATCGGCCTGGACGGCATCATGCGGCATAGCGGTGCACTACGAACCTTGCAAATCCACCGCGTCGAAGACTGGCAGGGGGCTTGGGCCGCTGGCGCCGTTACCGCCCAAGACTTGGCGCAGATTAGGCAAAGCTGTCCAGGGATTCAAGACCTCGGCGTCGACATAGCTAGATATAACGACGACTGGCCGTGGGAGACGCTAGATACCCTCGAGGCCTTCCCCAGCCTGCGACGCCTAGAGTCTGGTTCGCACTGGGCCTCCGTCGCGCCGTCGGCGAGAAGCCAGCGGAGCCCGTGAAACCGTACGCCACGCTCCCGGCTGCAGCCATACTGTACAATCACCTACTCCGCCAGCCGCCGCCGCCGCCGCTCAGCCAGCGACCAATCCCTCCGCGGATCAAGCAACTCATCATCCACGCCGGCGCCCCTCCACCCATCCACGAGAAAGACGACACGCCGATGTCGACCTTCTGGCCACCGACCAACACGCCACCTACACCTGCGTCCTCTCCCCGCGGGACAACGAAGCAGCGCGGGCCCAGTTCACAATCGACTGCGACGGCGGACTGGCCGTTCGCAAGCGACGACGACGCGATGGTGACAGAGGGTGGCGTGCGCCTGGAGGCTCTGAAGCAGCGGCTAGAGACCGAGCGGCTGGGTCTGAAGTCGTACGAGCGGGAGAAGGATTGGAAGGTGAGGATCGCGGTCGAGGGCCCGCTTTCAGTGCAGGATTGGACTGGGGAGCAGTTGTTCGGGTATGATAATTGGGATGCTGTGCGGCGGGTTGGCGTCGAGGTGGGGAGGGAGGGGGGAGGAGGAGGAGGAGAGCTGGCTAGCTAGCTAGCTAGTCGTTTTGCATGGCACTAGGTGGTTGTTGTTTCGCGGAGGACTGGCAGTCGGATGCTTTTCGGAGCTGCAAGCGCAGGCCTTGGGTGAGGATCAGAGGGGATGGCGGGGAGCGCAGGCACGACTCAACTTCAAAACTACTGCGGAGCACCAGAGTGTACTGTCAATAGTGTACTGTCCCGAAGCACTTTGCACAGCTTACGACCAGCAGGGAAGAGTGTGAACGGGAGAAACACATGGGTGAGCCGTTCCCATTAGACTAAGTCGTGGACGGGTGTTGGACGCTCTATCCCGCTCCTTTCCAAACGTGTGCTACTCTGGCCCCCGGACACAGAGAAACAATTGCAAGCTACGTAGTACCCATCATGATGCAGCCTGCCGCCAGCCAGATTCCTGCTCGGTCCGCTGCGTTCCAAACCCGCTGGGCACTCCGAGGGCTGCGGTAGGAGCTATGTGGACTTGAGGAAACGCCGGCAGCCGCAACCGAGTCAAACATCTCCTCTGATGAAAACCTCCATACCCGCAGCACATCCAGACTCACCCTTCACTTCCCCCCCTCCCCACACCAGACCTGCCTCCTCGCCTCCCTGTCATCCGCCCACTGCACAAACTCATCCTCCAACCTCTCCCCACCCCACCCCTCCGCAAACGCCTTGGCACCCATCTCCATCCCTTCAAAAGAATGCTCAAACACGTTGCCGCGGCTGAACATATCCTTGCCCGGGTGCGCCCGCAGCTGCATCCCCGTCGCGGCCAGCACCTGCACAAACGGCAGCAGCGGTTTCAGCGTCCAGCGCTGCCGGTACTGCCCCACAATGCGGAGGTGGATGGGCGCCAGGGTCTGGATGCCGAGGCTGTGGATGTGGCGGATGCGGTGGTTGACGATGGTGAAGTCGAGGTTGCGGATGGTGCCGGAGAAGGCTGTGCTGGTGTAGAAGATCGGCTCGGCTTCGGCGCGGGTTTGCTTGCAGGCGCGCAGGAGACCGGGTTCTTTGAGTTTCGGTTTGCTGAGGTCGAGGGACGAGGTTGGGGCCGGGGTGAGGGCTAGGGCGTAGATCTCGTTGCGGAGTTCGGCTGGGAGGCTCAGGAGCGGTGAGGGTAGGTTGCTGGGCTTGTTTTTCTTCTTCTTGGGGGCAGCAGGCGTCTTGGTGGTCCGTTTGGCATGAGGCTTCGAGGCTCCGCGTGCTGGTCTGCTTGCGTGGTCCTGCGCCCTGCTCTTCCTGCTCGCCGCTGGCTGCTTCTTGACTCGCGCGGAGGCCACGCTCCCCTGCTTGGGCCGCAGCTGCGCTGTCAGTGCTCGCGGAGCCATGGTCGTAATGTCTGCAAGCTTCAAGGTGATTGGTGGTTGATGTTGAAACTTGTCTGGTGGGTGGGAGGAAGATATATCTGTGAAGGTTTTGAGACTTGTGTAAGGATCGGAAGTATTTGCCAAGCACAGAACATGTGCTCGGGACCGGACAGAGTCGGGTTCACAAAGAAGGCATGGCAACGACAACACTATCGAGGTACTGGGTGACTGGGGGCAGACTATTCACTTACATGTATTCCGCAGCTAGCGCGGCTGCTGCCTACCACGGGAGCCTTGCTGCGGTAGTACCCTTGATAGTCCGGCCTACTTGGTGTCGAGTCAGCGTAGTACGATGGATGGTATTCGGTACATTACAGTAGGACCTCGCTGCCAATCAGTCAGTGGTTGTCGTTCCGCGGTCTGGCCGTCTTGCAAATCCCCACATTCCTCGCCTCCAGCCACGTTCACTACCGAGCAGTGTGTTCTATTCGCCTCACCATATGTAGCCCGACAACCTTGACCTCATTGTTGGTCATCGAGTAGTAGTATGGCAGCGCCCGTTGCCGGTATAGAGGAGGCAAATGCGAGCGGTAGGCTGGCAGCCTACAGTACATTCATTCAGATGTCTTCGATATACTCGCTCAATGCCATCCGGCTACGGTGAGCACTGGTTCCAACCGTCTGAGTCTTGGCAGGCCCAGCTACAGTCCGGTACAATCCCCTTGCAAGGTAACAAGGGCCGAGCGAACCATCAAGCCCGTTGTTGTACATTTTGGGCCTCGGACGTTCGTCCAGGCACCACACCGAGTACGTACTGGACCAACTCATCGGAGCTCGAAGCCGGAACACGTTGGACTGCCGGGTCCAACACAACGTTGCTAGGACTGAGTCAGGGCGGCCTTATCAGGCGTATAACGCCACACATGTCGTTCTTTGTCTCGAATGACAGCATTTATCCGCTAGTGCTGCGTAGCTTTTCGGGTTTGGATACCAATGAATGGCGAGCTTGGTTTTGAAGAAAGTGCCGGGTCTGTGAAACTTCTACGTATCGTGATGGTGCAGTAAGATTCGGAGACGTTAAGCCGAAAGCGAGCAAGAAGACGCAAACACGCCCAGCATGTGTGTGCACTGCGGTATTGGTGAAGGAGCCGAGACTACGTGGATGCTAGTCGAACTGCGTGCGTGTACTAGGCATGCTGTGAAAAAAACAAAAGGAATGCCATTCACTTACTACACCAAGGTATATAGATTCCACAGGAGCGCCGGCCTGAACCAGATAAGATGTGGTAAACGATGTAAGAGACATCCTACGAGAACCGTCGAACGGACAAGGCACAGGTGTGAGATGGTTGCTTGGTATACAGAGATCGTGATCTTGGTCTTGACCTTGGAAGCTCGTGTGACTGCTGACATCCAGAGTCTAGACCGCTATACGCCATTCTATGATAGTGGCCCTGACAAGATGCACTTGTCGGTGCAGCTTGTGCTTTCCCTTACAACATACCTCTCGTAATGTCCGTGCGAGGGCGAGCTACTTGATGAAAGCGGGTCCTGGATCAAAGTGATCGATCCAGCTGACACTAGTCAATCTGATCGATACCGCAAATCGACCATGTGTCATCATATACCCAGAGCGACTGCTAGGGCCCCAGATTCAGATGCCCGACAGAATGATCGAAGTTTCTGGAGAGCGGCTTGTATGATGTTCAGCAAGCACTTATCGATGTATCGAGATCTGCATCGCAAGCACGCCGAAAGTCTTCACTCCTTGTGCTGCCAAGGCCAACAACTTCTGCGGCCGGGCCCGTATGCTTCTACGAGGGTTCGGCAGCGACATCTTGCATCAGATGCGGTGAAGGGATAGTACCGCGTCCTGGCCAACGTCAACGAGGGTGTGATGGCGATGCTGAGTGGCAAAGACATCAATGCCTGTGTAGACCAGAACCACACGTCGCGATCATGGTCTAGGACCAAAGGCTTAGGCGCATGAGACTCCAGCTCCAGAAGGTGAAATCTGCGTAAGAATACCGTGCCGCGCTCTGCGTGCCGGATGCGTCGTTTAGCCAGCAGACATAGCAGTAGGTGACAGCACGTCCGTACTCGCTTTTCTCCCACTTCCGACGCCGCGTGCGAGAACTTCAAGCCGAGATGCCTGGATCCGGTGCTTCTTCATCACCTGCACCCACTCCGGTTCGCCATCCGTCTCATCGGCAGCGCCGTCTTCATCCATAAGCTCCTCTTCGAGCAGAGCGATCATCATGCCGAAATCCGCGCCGAGCCGCCCAAGACTGCCGGCGCAGTACAGGACCTGCGTAAGCAAAGACTCGCGAACCTGCTTGTCGGTGACGTTGGGCATGTAGGCGCGCAGGGTGGCTGTGAGCAATTCCACCAGATGGAGCGCGAATGACGAGAGCGGGGACGGCAGTGGCAGTAACTGGTCGTTGTCATTCGACAAAGAAGCCTCCACACTGACTTCTGGGGTCGGTACGCCAGCAGGGAAGACACTCTTGTACATGCTGACGATGGCGAAGCTTTGCTCGCGGAAGATCTCAACATAGCGCTTCAGATAACGCTCGCTTTGGCTGCCTGATGCAGCACTTTGAGGCTGCTGTCTCGACATAGTACCATTGAGCGTCTGTCTTCGCCGTGATGACTCCTGGTCCGCAAGCTCACGGAGTGGCTCCAAAGCTTCCAGCGTCGTATGCAGGGTATGCAATCTGCAGACAAGGAAAAGCGATCCAAGGGCCCCATCTGCACTTGCCTTGCTGGCTGACATACTCAAAGACTTAGTGGAGAGTGCAGACGGTTTCGAGTGGCCGTGGTCATCATCTGCAAGGTCCGGAGCTACTCTTCGGAGCCAGCCTATTGTCCTCATGGCAGCGGCTAGCTTGAGGGTTGAGCTTTGTAAGGAGGTGATGAGGATGGACGTCAGGTTCTGTATCTCGACCTCTGCCTGCTTTGAGATGCCACCGACCAGCTGCGACTGCGGATACAGAGCGTTCAAGCGCTTGATATGTGCATGTAGGTCCAATGCGGAAGCATACGAGGTCGATGCGCTCGCCGACGAGCTCTGCACAGATGGCGCCTGTGCCGCTGAGACTGTAGAAGACAGCAGCGTCGGCAGGTCTAGCACGTCCGAGACCCTGTCGACATTGCGCGAGAGAAGCATGGCTCGTTTCCGCCGGTCCAGCACCGCGTTCTCCGTACTTCTGTCATACTTGTGCGCGAAGTCTGTTGCCGCCGTCTCCAAGTGTGGTAGCTCATCCTTGAGCTCTGCCGCCTGGGCACCTAATGAAGGTAGGAGAGAGGTGAGGTTCCCAAGGTGTGACGAGGATGCTATTACAGCCTTGTGCGAGCGTTTCGACAGAGCTTGTAGGCTCCGTAGGTGTGACTGTGCGGCGTGGAGAAGAGACTGAGGCTCGGTCGAGGAGATGTCTGACAGCGAGAGAGTGCTCAGACGGTTCAGATAGCTCGTCGTCTGCGGGTCATTGGCGCTGGGTGGAGGGAGGGATGCCGATGGTGAGTCTGGGACGTCGAAATATGGCGCCAGGAGCTCGTAGAGGTCGGACATCGCGAAGCATTGGGTGAAGCTGTCTACGGCCGTCCTGCCTCATCTCCAATAGACGATATGCACACCGTAGATACTTTCTGATGTGCCTGTGCCTGCCGTTCCCATGCGGCGCGAGTGTGGGGCACGTGAGGCTCTGCGGGAGGCGCCGTTGTGTGGCGTTCCGGCTTTCACATGCCGCCTCGAACTTTCGCTTTCGCTCCTTCACTGCAGCAAACCTGAAAGGAAACATCCTTTGGACACCAGGCCTCTACAACCTAATCACAACAAAGGCTCCGTGTCAGGCACCCGCTTTATCGCACATGACTCGAAGGCAGTCTTGATCCGACAACAGTATTAACGGTTCTGGTTGCCACATCTCCGCCGACTACATGGACCGGCCTCTCCACACCGACGATGTCGTCGCGAAGAAGGGCAACGAGAACCAGCTCGGCGTGATCGAGCGCACTCACGCCGACGTCGACACGCACGAGCCATACCCAGAGCGAGAGGAAGACGATCCTATCAGGCACGACCGTGAAATCAGCCAAGCCGCCTTCCGCAAATTCCATCGGGATGGCGTGCCTCCACAGGGTACGGTCTTGGTACGGTGGGAGGGTAAGGACAGTGCGCAACTAATCCCAGAGGCCAAGCTGGAGCTTGTGGATCGTGAGCTTCTCGTTGGAGACGTCGTCAAGAAAGACGTCCGCGATGCCATGAGTGGCGTAGTCATCAACGCCTTCGCAAAATGCACGCTGCAACCCGTGTGCGACGTCAAATATAGAGATAACCACATAGTCAAGGGCCTACTCGGTCCCCAGCCAAGCCCAGGCATCCGTTACACCGCAACCGGGAGGCCTCCGCTCGTCGTCGATGTTCCAGCAGCCGAGTTGATGTACGCCGAATCACCCGATGACGAAAGTCTCATCATCTACAAGGACTGGCTTGGACGGGTGGAAGCAGTCAATAGCAATATTGCGCTTCTGCTTGCCGACGGCTGTGTAGTGGAGATCAGTGACGAGTTCGCCGACCATGCGGACGATGAGCCTGATGCATTCGTCGTTGGCGATGTTGCGATGACGAAGAAGGGTCACCTCCGCACTGGACGCTGGATCTTCGGGCAGTATACTCCCAATACTCCACCGATCGGCACGGTCGTGCAGGTGCGAACTCTGGCTGTTGAGGTTTCGTGGCTGCAGCGGCGGATAGGCTGCTCCAGCGACGTGGAGCCGCCTGCGGTGCTGGAACGTGAGGAGCTGGAGTCGGGGCAATTTCATATCTACGACCGAACGAAGAGACCATCACGACCATTCGGAACCACGACTACGCCGGACACAAGCACCATCTCAAACTCAGAGATCGACGTGCAGCTTTCTCTCCGCGTCCGCTTCAAAGATCTTGCCGGCGCCTGCGTCAAGTACGATGGTTCAACCTCGCATGGAAGGCTCCCACGCATCGATCGCCAGTCCACACGTGGCTATGACATCAACGTCTTTGACGTTGTACGCTTCCACACGGACGTCATTGTGCAATGGCAGGACCTCTCCGTCACCGCCGAGAGAACCATTGACTTGGTACCGGATGTATCCATCGATGACGAGCATGCTGCTTGGCCCGGCGAAATCGTGCATACGCTAGACATGACAAAACTGCCAGGAATGACGACTGTGGAGCAGCCCAGCAAAGTGGGCGTCGTGCAGAGCGTGAACGCGACGGAGCGCATGGCGAAGATAAAATGGGCTCCCGAAGCGGTGATCCACTACTCTGTTGACATCGGCGAGGATGCCGGCCCCAAGGTTTTGTTGACAGGTGCTGTCGGCTCAGCGACAGACGAAGAGGAAGAGGTCAGCCTGTACGATCTCGAGGCACCAGCAGCCATGAACGTGCGCAGGGGCGATATTGTGCTCATTGCCAACAAGACATGGACTGCTGACGGAGGCGCTCCGGGGTCGGAGGACCCGGAGTGGCTAGGCGAGATCGTAGACACATGTCTTGATGGCACGCTGACTGTGCGGCTCGGAGCTGCGACCACCGTGCGAGATGTCAGTGTGCGGCGAGAGGATGTCGTGGTGGCGATACGGTCCGATGGCACTGGCGAGATTGATGGCTGGGAGGGAGAGGATGGCCTTGACGACATGGTCGATGGGCCGGAGCTGGCGCAGGACGGCTCTGGCGATCTGGGTGTTTGGCATGGACAAGCAGGCTCGGACGACGACGAGGAACCTGACGACTACGATATGGATGACGAGGACGACGACGAGGAGCCTGAGGCCAAGTACGAAGATGAGAACGGGCAGCCTATGGATGAAGACGAGGTCGAGAATGAGGACTGGGAGTCGGAGGATGAAGACGACGAGATGCCCGATCATGCACCGCAGCAAACGCCGCCAACGTCGCATTCTGCCACTCCACCTGATGCCGAGCAGGCGAGAGATGCGGTGGACTCCAGCCATGCTCCGCCTGATCCCTCAGTAGCAGAGCCAGATCAATACGCAGTCCTCAGCGATGCCGTCCCTGCCCGCCACCGCTACTCCGCAGAGCCGTTCGTCGAAAACGTAGTCCACATGAAGCGTGTGCAAAAGGAGCACAAGATCCTGCAAAAGCCCGGCGCAATCCCTAATGGCGTCTACGTCCGCACCTGGGAAAGCCGCCTCGACCTCATCCGAGTCCTCTTCATCGGCCCCACAGACACGCCATACCAAGACGCGCCCTTCGTCATCGACTTCTACCTCCCGCCGCAATTCCCAAGCGAGCCGCCGCAAGCGTACTTCCACTCCTGGGCCGCCGAGCGTGGGCTCGGCGGCGTGGGACGCGTCAACCCTAACTTGTACGAAGACGGCAAGATCTGCCTCTCGCTGCTCGGAACGTGGGAGGGGAACAAGGGCGAAGGGTGGAATGCTAGTCGGAGTACTCTGCTCCAGGTTATTGTCAGCTTGCTGGGCTTGGTGCTGGTGAAGGAGCCGTACTTCAATGAGGCGGGGTATGAGCCGCTTGCGGGGCTGGAGTCGTCGAGGAGGCCTAGTGCGCTGTATAGCGAGGCCACGTTCCTGCGCGCACGCACGTTTGTTATCACTGCGTTGTCGAGGTTACAGGATCCGGCGGCGTCGGCGAGGGATCTGGAGGGCTTGGAGGAGGTGGTGAGGTGGCTTTACTGGGCTTCGAGCGGGCCGAGGTTGGTGGACAAGGTGGTCAAGGATCTGGAGGAGGTGCTGGGGAGGAGTGAGGCGGGTGGTGTTGAGGCGGATGGGCTGACGGTGATGTCGAAGGGGGCTTGCATACCGCTGCGGAGAGTGCTGGAGAGGCTGCGGCAGCTGCTGTAGAACGAGTTGCGCAAGCAGTGGTTTGATCGTTGCTGACTCGCCGTTGCAAGTTGAGAAGTCCCCCTTTGCCGCTCCCACTGCACACCATTTGTCTCAAGCACACATTGCTACATGGCAGGGAGTCGCTCGGAGGTCTGGGCCGCAGAAGTCCCTGGCACTCGCCATCAATCTCAGTACTAAGTGAATGAGAGGCAACTGAGAAGTGTCCCTCTGTTGAGTGCAGGCCGCAGACCACAACGGCTGCCTGTAGCAGTGTTGACACGACTTCATTCCCCTCCTTCTGACGTAGGATCGTTTGCGGCATCCAATCTTCCGCACTCCTCCCTCAGCAGCACCATTGCACAGACTGCCTGGATCACAGCACGCACACATCCCTCTCTCGAGATCGTACCGCGATGGCCGTTGTTGTCAGTCCCCACTTCCAGCTCCACCGTATCGCTTCCTCACTCCAGCTTAAACAACTGATCCTCTTGCGCAAACTCGGCAGACCGTATAGGGGTCCGCCCGAAGCAGAAGAATGTCGAATACCGTGTGAACTCGTGGCCCACGTGTCGCCGTCTAGCCATTGCAAGTTGTGCCGCGACGTAGCGACCCAGACACACTAGGGCTCGCTTCAGCAGTCTATGAGCGAATCTCAGGAGATTGCTTCTGTGCGTGCTGTTGTTGTCTCCGCTGAAGGATGCACTTGAGTGGGTGAGGACGCCACGAATATACCTGTGGAGCGTCTCCTCAACTTGACCTAGGTGGGCATAGCGTTCGAGGAATGGGAGGAATTGGAAGACACCGCGGTTGTGCTGATAGTCTTCAGGCCGGAATTCCTCGAACAGTTCCCCTCGGGCGGCAGGCAGTATTGTTCCTGCTCCCCCGACTTGAGGCTGAAGCGACTGCTGGCCCGCCGGCGCGGCATTCGATGCCTGTAATGGCTGACTGCCTGCTACTCTCGAGGCACGCGGCTGGGGCGGCATTTGGCCCGCCGGGGTAGTATCGATGGCAGACGACACTTTTGGGGCGACCTTCGTTGCAGGCGAGACTTCGAACGTCCGTTGCACCATCTGGCTCCCCGAACTTGCATCTGGCTGCACGTACACAGTGCCTGTAGCCCGCATGCCATGCTTGGCGGCCACGTCCTGGCGACCCAGTTTTTCGTTGGCCTCCTCCCACATCCGCATTTGCCCTAGCTGCACGTCCTCGGAGGCCGGGGTAGATGTCATACTCAGTGGCGATCCCGGCAGCGTAGTGAATACATCTGGCAATGGATCATGCACGGCCTCAATCCCTGGAGCCGGATATGACTGCGCGTAAGCATCACCCGATGCTGAACTGGTGGGCTCCGTGAGGAAGTTTTGGCTGAATAGTTCCTCCGCAGCCCCTTCGAAGAGGTGCCAACAGCCTTCCGGCTCGCCCTCGAGAGCAGCCACAGGTGAGTTATAGAGCAGCGGGTTCGGCAGCGGACTGAATGCAGCTGCAATTGGGTCTGCTGGGATTGACGTAGACTGAAGAACTGACGCCGATGCCGAGTGTTGATCAGTAGAGAGCGAAGTCATGTCGCGAACACTTTCCCGGGCCGCCTGCGCCCGCAGCTGCCGAATGTAAATCAGATAGGGTAAGCCTTGGTAAGGAGGGACGATAGCTTCATTTCGTAGTGGGTGCAGCAGCGGGTTGGTAACGCTCGCCATTGGATCCGCTGGGAACCATGTAGTCGGAGTGTCCGGGGCCGGTGTCGAGCAGTGATGATTAAGGAAGGGCGACGTTGGGCTGGAAAAATCCCTCAAGAATGGCTGCGCTGGCGGATATTGCTGCATGCTGGTCGGATAGGCTGAGGCCTGGGGAGGATAGAGAAAATCATGGTCTTGGAGTGGGGGGTTGAACGTGCCCGCCACTGAATACGCCGGAAACGGTGCAGGCGGAGGGACCACCGCCGGTGGCCACGAATGATCATCAGCGAAGGGCGTGGTCAGGTCGAATGCATTTCCCGAGAAGGCTTGCGCAGATAGCTGCTGCATGGTGTCTGAGCTCTGGTAAGGAGGAGCGATATCGACGGAGGCTTGTTGCAGATATGCTGAACTTCCAGACACAGGCATAGGCATAGGCGGGTGTGGCTGATGTGGCCAGTGTCCCGGCATAGTTACCCCCATAGCCAAAGGCGGATGCGTTTGATAGGATATCTGTCCAGGCATCGGCATTGGCACAGGCTGGTGCAGTTGATGTGCTGCTAACTGCCCAGGCACAGACGGAGCCAGACCAATACCCATCGGCATAACCCCAGGCCCAAGCGAATGCGGCTGAGGTGCTCCCCGTCCAAGCGCAGACATCGACGGCGGCATGGGCACATGCGCAAGCGACTGCGCGCCATCCCACCCAAACCCTCCCCCTTCCATGGGAGGCTCCACGCGATCCGCCCGCGCATCCGCGGCGGGCTCGCCGATCATCTCGCGATACCACCCGGGCTGCCGCCATTCAACCTGTGGCGGTGCCTTCGAGGCGGACGCGCCCGTCGGTTTTATATACCACCCTGCCGGCCGCCAGACAAGTTGTGACGATGCAGGCTAGGGGTGGTAAGGGCTGTGATTGTGCCGATCCATGTTGGCCATCATACGGATACTGCTGCTTTGCGTAGTGTATGTCTATGGTCTGCGACGGCGATGCTTTGACTAGTGGATGTAGATGTAGCGTTTTTCGGTACGGAAACCAAGTTGCTGAGGTAGCGTATGGGGGTATGACACTGGTCATCAGGGTAAGAGCATTGGTTGAAACAGACTGCAAGCGCCATCGGCCTGGCATGGTCGTTCGGAAAGCACAGCTGTGCCAGAAAGCTCATGCCCAACAGATGGACCGGACCGGGTCAGACGTTCATTCCTTCCACTCGTAGCATGTGATGAGCGAACGTCTTCTAGATGCACCGCCCGTACCAGCTGCTTCTGCCAGTAGTGAAGTCAAACCCATGCCGGAGGCTGATGGGTCGCCGTACTCGGAAGTATATACATGCACGTAATATCGGCAATATAGTCCTTGCACACAAAAATCCCGCAAGAGCGAAGTTCCTGGACCGTCCATCTAGCCCAGTAAACGGGGCCAGATGACCATGCAACTCCGCACTCCGCAGATGTTGCACTCTCAGGTAGTGCAGTCACAGCAGCAAGCGCAGCCAGCGCAGCAACTGCTAGCCGTCGAGTCTTCCTCGAACGGCAACGGGGCACCATCGGCGCCTTCACCGGGCTCCAGGAAGAGTGCTCCTGATACAATACCCATAGAAACAGCGGCTGCTGTCCAGATAAGGCCGTCCAAGGTGAGTGGTGCAGTGAGGTACTCGCGGTATGGCCGGTCAGTCTCCTCCTCAATGAGCGCCAACCGGCAGCCGGCTGGTGCCTTCAGGGCGTGGGACATAGCTGGTATTAACCGGCCACAAAGTGCGCCTGGATGGCACATGTGATGAGGGAGGAAGTAAAGAAAGTGATGGACTCTGCTAATGAGATAAGGTACTCTCAGGGAAGAATCAGATTGCTGCACGACATCCATCATCGGGGCCCTGCCTGTGAGGCCGAGCGCAACGAAAGCGGGCGGGCGAGGCCCAGAGTGAGGGCGAGCCTCACAGAACAGGGGCAGAACAAACACCACGCCCTCAATGTACATTGAGCGCAGCCTTCTCTGCCCGCCGAAGAGGAGAGAGAGAGAGAGGGGCGTGTGCAGGCCCGGGCACTACGTCCGATACTCCCCCTCAAGACTCATCTCGTCGTCCGCATACATGCATCCCTTCGCACTGTCCCACTGTCCCGCTGTCCCGCTGTCGCGCTGTCCCGCGCATCAGCGAACTCAAAGACGGCACGAAAAGCCCGATGAACGAACGAAACACGCGCGCGCACGCGGGCCGGGCCTTCCATCATCGTCACGTTCGTGGCCAGTCTCATAGGGGGGTATCATACAAGCCGTCAACCGGCCCCTGCCCTACCATACATACCCATGCGATGCGAAGCAGAACCGACGACAGCCGTCGGTGTTGTGCTCTAGGTCAGGCAGCGCCTCCTAGCGCCGCCCCAAAAGCGCCATCCGCTCAAGGGGGTCCCCATCGGGGCATCGGCAATCCGTTCCAGGAAAATCAATACACACTCCCCCGCAAACTCCGGTCCGCCTCCTCCGCCTCCTCGACCGCCACCTCCCCTTCATCACCCACCACATCTACATCCTCGTCGCCATCCGGCTCATCCCCCAACGCATCAGCGAGCTTCCCACATCCCATCCCGGACTCGCTGGCCCAGCGCTCGATATCATCCGACGTCGGCTTGCGCTGTGGGCGCCTCAGCACATCCGCGATGCCTTTCGGGCGTGGTGGTGATGGATCGCTGCTTGTACCAGTATGGTCGCTGTGGGTGTGGTTGCCGAAGTACTCCTCCTCGTCAGACATCTCGTGCGGCGTACTGGCGCCCGCATCCACCTCGTGCCCGGCTTGCAGGTACGTCGGCACGGCGTGCGAGACGGCGGGACGGCTGGGCAAGTTGGACTGCTGCTGCGAGTGGAGCCTGCCGGCAGGCTGTGGATCCGGGGTGCCGTCCAGCGAAAGCGGCTTGGGCGCCAACGCAGTCCCGGACGGTGGTACCGTGTGGTCGTCAGCCTCGCTACTCCCATCCCCCGGCATCTGCTCCTCCACCACCGCCGGCGGCGGCAGACTAACATCCGACACGCCCGCCAACGCCTTCTCCTTCCGCCGCGGATACTGCTCATGCTGATGATCGCACCCGCCCACACACCCGCCCCACTTCCGCGGCAGCACCTTAGGCGAGCGCTCCTGCTGCTGCTTGCTCAAGAAAGCGGACAGCGTGTTGCGCCGCTGCGGATTACTCTTCGCCTCATTGACCCTGGCCTCCTCGGCCTTCTGCTTCTTAAGCTCCGACCACGTCCGCAGCTGGTTGGTGAGGGCGAATTTGCCGTTGTCGGCGTTCTGCTGCATGAGGATGAACTCGCAGTGGTTGATGTTGCGCAGGTCCTCGAAATACTCGACGGACCAGTGGTACCTTCCCGCAGTGCATTGTCAGTAAGATGATAGGCCTCATCCCAGTCCTCCTCCTGTATACTCCTCCACAAACAGACCTCAATACGAGACGGTCACTTACCACTTCATCAAGAACACCCGCGTCATCAACCCATGCGTCACCAGCACACACACACTCGGGAAGTCGTCTTCGCCAAACTGCCGCCACAGACTCTCATTGAACCCGCTGATCCGATCGTACGCATCCGCCGCACTCTCCCCGTTCGGGATCCGATAGAAGAAGTGTCCATAGTCGGCCCGCTCCTGCCACATGCGCTCCATCTCGGCGCTGCACGGCTGGAAGTTGCCAAAGTCCTGTTCGCGCAAACGCGGCTCCTCGTACACCTTGATCTTGCCGCGGCTGAAGGGCGAGGGGGTGTCCTCGTTGTCGTTGGCAGGGGTGGAGGTGGAGTTGGAGGTGGAGGTGATGGTGGAGGGCTGGCGCGCGGTGAGGGTGGATAAGATACCTTCCGTAGTCTCCCGCGTGCGGCGGTAGGGCGAGGTGTAGATCTGGAGCGTGTCGTCGGGTCTTAGCAGGGTGCGCAGGCGGCGGCCGGCTTCTTCTGCCTGGCGTGGTTAGTCAATAATGCTGCTGCCCCCCATCGAATGCACAACGGAGTATTGGCGTACCTGCCGCCAACCCTCATCGGTGAGCTTGACGCGGTGGTCGGGGATCATCTGGTGGATGTCGCGGTTCTTGTTGCCCTCGGACTGCGCGTGCCGGATGACGATGATGAGGCGTGGTTTGCCCATGGTTGGAGTAGGTGTAGGTGCTCGTCGAATAGGGGTGTAGGGTGCGCTGAAGCGGTAGGATGTCCGTAGCGATGTGGGCACGCTCACATATGCAGCATGAGCGTCAAGTCGCTTGTCTCGCTTGTGTCTCGGTGACGTCGGATCCACAGCAGCGCTTGCGGGAGGAGCCTTGCCTTGCGCCGAGCCGCTTCTTTTAGCCTCGTGGGTCAAAGCGCCTGGCCGTAGCGAACAAGTCCAATTTGCATGTGATACACCAAAAGGTCTAAAGGTACACCTGCGCCTTCACGGCAACGACAACGACACCCACCGACCACGATGTCGGAGCCCATCCCCGAATCGATCCCCACCTCCGCCGACCGCCGCTCCAACCGCCCCACCAAAAAGCGCGCCCTCAACACCCCCACCTCCCAGCAGTCCCACCAAGTCGACGCCCTCTTCGCCCACCCGGACCGCGAAATCACCCTCCCCAACGGCACCCTCACCAAACACAGAGGTACTGCCCCACCAGAAATCGTCGCCAATGTCCAAGGCTCCTCCGCCGGCGCGGGGTCCGGCGAGTTCCACGTCTACAAGGCCAGTCGCCGGCGCGAGAACGAGCGCCTAAGGGTGATGGACGAGGAGGTGGCGACGGAGAAGGCGGACGCGGAGTTTGAGGCGAAGCAGGAGGAGTTGCGCAGGGGGGATGAGGAGAAGCTCGGCAAGAACCGGGCGAAGAGGGAGAAGGCGAGGATGAGGAAGTTGAAGGGCAAGGGTGGGGGCGAGGTCGATGGGGGTGGGCAGGATGGGGTGAAGAAGAAGTTGGGTGCGGCGAAGGTTGGAGTGCCGAGCCGTGGTGGCGGTGGCGCGGAGGCTGAGGGGCTGGACGATGGGGTGGAGCAGGCTGGCGACGAGGGCGGAGGTATTACCATCCACGACGATGATTGAGCAACGAACGCGAAAGCTGCCATCATAAGCGCGCGGGACCTGCGATCCGTCTCGCCATGCCACGCCATGCCGTGCCATTTCGGGGAAGAATGGAAGAGAAGGAGCCCCTGGGCTCTCAGTTCCGCCTATCGACGGATAGCATAAGCTGCCAGTGTGGTTTGTAACATGGCGTGCAATGTATGATGCCTGCATGGGGTGACCCACATATGATCCACCCCGTCATAACATCGCTCCCGTCCCTCTCTCGCCACATGCAAGCGCCCACGGAAACCTGCTGGCCAGCGCGCAGGGTCTCGCGACATCTACCGCGCTCATCTTGGCTCGCACGACCTCCCAAAACGCGGCTTGCCAGCAATCGCTGAGCACTGCGGAATCTCACCAGACCCGTCGTATCTGGAAGAAGCGACACCCACTGTGGGACATTCCACGACCGACCCGGTGTGCCCATCTCGCCCTTCCATTGTCTTGCCAGACTAGGCACACAACAAACAGCCAGCTCGCTCAGTGTATATATGGCTTCTCCCCTTCCCTTCCGGATAGCAAGTAACCAGACCAGCGCAACACACAGCGACCACCAACAAACCAACGTACCGAGAAAACAACATGCACATGCACATGCACGCCACCACCATCCGCTTCCTCGCCACAGCGACAGCTCTCGCACTGCTCATTACACCCTCTCTCGCCGGCCCACTCGGCTACGGCATTTGCCAGGCTGGCTGCGCCGGGGTGGTCATGGCCTGCTATGCCGCGGGAGGCGCCACCTGGGGCGCGACGCTTGGTGCGACTGCGCCGGCGATCATTGTGGCTTGCAACACAACGTTCGGGGCTGGTCAGGCTGCTTGCGCGGTGGTGGCCTTTGGGCCGACGCCGTAGAAGACGGCTGCGATGGACGACGGCTCGTTCGTGACGGGACGAAGCGATGTGGAGGGAGGCATGTACCCAAGTTGGCAGTGCAGTGGGGAGGAAGGTTCAAGGTAGGGGGTCGGGCAAGGCAGCAAGGCGGAATGCAGCTACCGCAATGCAAGATGGATCGCAGACATCGCTCGGAGGTTTGAGACTCGCCGTTGGAGTAGCCCCATGTGTAGTTTCGGCCGCCTTGTCGAGCCCTATCGAGTTGCTAATGTGCCGTTCGTGGCAAAGGGCAAGAGAAAATCCGGACACGTGTGCCACATTAGTGGACTGTATCGCGGGTCAAAGAGACGGTACGCCTTGCGATGGGGCAGACGCTCATCCTTCATATGTTGTCGAGCATACGTGCTTGCATGTTGAAGAGGCCTTACCCAGTGGTTACGGCTAGCCGGCAGCGACGCCGAGGCCGTATACGTGCGAGTCGACCTCACGATTACCGAGTGCTCGGCAACCTGACTGAGCTAATGCGCTGCCTGGCTCTGCTCATGCGGGCGTGTGTGGCGACAGGGCGCATTGCTCCACTCAGTCAGTCTCAGTAACATCGCGTTTCGTGGGTACGCACTGGGGAGAGCGCCGCGTGCCTTCCCAGCTCCCCATCCATGTCGAGATCTGACATCTGACATCCTCGAGAGCGCGACTGGGATTGATCCGTTTGTACCCCTGGCCCACCCAGCAAGATTGACGCAGTCAGACTGATTCATGAATCAACAGTGCTCATGTCCAGCGATGCACACTTCAGGCTGTCAGTGTTCAGTAGTAGTGAGTACGGAAGCATGTCGGGTTCCCATCTGGCTGCAGTCACACATTCCACCAGTTACAGTAAGCGCATCCCCCGGATGGGCCGACTCTTCAGGTAGTAGTGCCGTAAAGTAGGGCATGTCGTTGGCCAGCGCATGACCTCGGCGAGAGCAACCGCGTTTCCAGTGCAAAACGCAAAGGTAAGTGAGAATGTCAGTGTATGCTATTCCTGTCCGCATCGCCAGCGTCTCGTTCTACTGCCCCTGTCTCGCGCGGGCTTGCTTGGCAGCAACAATGGCAGGTCCAGATTCCAGAACAAAGACACGAAGCAAAACGATAAGGCCAAATGGCCGCCCTGCTGTAGCGTTCTTCGTATGTACTCCGCACCCGCGCTCGCCGATCGTACAAAAGTACCTATTCTCAGCAGCACACGAAACACAAGGGCACCTCTCACGAGGACCAGTGACGAGGTGCAATACGATTATCATCGCATCGTGCTATAGCACTATAATTACCTACCGACGCAAACGGGTCACGGGGGAGTCATCTGCAGCAGGCAGACATTATTACCGAGCCTGATCGCACGGCACAGGCACCGTGGGAGCGAAACGGAGAAAGCCAGCAGACTGAGCAAAGTCATCGGCACGGGCGGCGAGATCGGCGGACTGCCAGCCTTACTACCCGACCCCCGGCTTTAGCGACTGGATCCAGTGAATGAGGTGAGGTGACCTGTTCTCGGTTATTCGGCAGGGTGCGAAGCGACGAAGATCTGCTCCGGGTATCCGCATCGATCTCTGCTGCTTCGGGAAGCTGTGGGAAGATCTGCGACGGTTCTCGCGTGTTGTCCCGGCGTGCCTCCGATGTGGGTTGCGTGGATGCTGCTATTCGTGGCAGATCGGCGGCTTGAGATAGACTTTTCGAGACTCGAGTGCTGTACGATGTCGTCGGCCACTCGTCGCAGCGGCCTATTCAGGCAGGTGAGGTCAACATCTCTATCGCGCACTTTACTCCTGGTCTTCGGTAACCCGAGTGCATGTACGGCGGCGCCAGGCGTAGTTCAATTTGAGAGAACATCATCACGCAGTCACGCTGCGCTTTTTTGACGACGCAGAGTCCGAAGATGGAAGGTGCAAGCCGATTGGCATTGCACTGGACGAAAGGGAGCTGTCTTGATCTTTCTCAGCTATCGATGCACTGCAGCCCAAGAGTTGCGTGAGAGTCTAGAACTCCCACGAAGAGGGTTCGGTCGGCGCCGAAGAGCCACAAGCTTGGGACGTTCTCTAGCCACAAGCTGCAGCGTGGGGCTGCACGATGACGGATAGCCGAGAGTATGGGCCCACTCAGGACTCGAGAATGACGGCTTATACAGAGCCTCAGCCACTCAGCCACAGGCGTCTTGCGGGAGCTGCATGAGCTAGCGTGTGTGTTGTTTTGTGGAGTAGTGGAACTCTGCTTAGAGACTTTGCGGCGTCGTCCTGCTGCTCCTGGACAAGCGGCTTCGACGACATTCGCTGTTGTCTGATGGAGCAGCTTCGATGCTGTCGCGTGAAGATGGTTGTAGGCGTCTCCGGGCGTCGAACGACAGAGCTGCACGGGGTTATCGTAGCACAGTGGATAGCTGCATAGGGCAGCGTCACCCAAGATAGGTTGTAACAGGCGGATGTGTAGCTCTCCGTCCCACCTGCAATGCTTGAGATCCGCTCAGGAAACATCGGTCGATGCGGTTCAGAGCGCAGAAGATGAAACAAATCCCCTGAAGATCCATCAGACCATAGTAGAGAGAGAGGTACGGGGCAGGAGTTAGGACTGGCCAACCACGTCCTTACACGGTCCTATCGCCTCGTCGCCTCGTCAAGTCTGCCGATGGTGTATCGTTCGACCACGCAAGGTGCCTGAGGCGGAGTGCATGCGCACCACGCGACTCTCATGAGCCTTGAGGTTCTGCGGGAAGAAAGAGAGCCGTTGTAGGGATTAGAGTCACTAGAGGTTAAGCATAACCCGGCCATGTCGTGATTATGAGACAAGACAGGCTCAGTGATTGAACCGTATTTCGGGCGGCGACGATCCGACACAGAGACGGATGGTGATCGACTTGGGTGGCCTGAGTCGTGATGCGGGAACGACACCTACCGAGCGGAGCGCTCACAGCAGTGTGATCGAAGCGAAGTGCCGAGCAGCCAACGACGGGCGGAGATAGGCAGATGGGAGTACTGCCCTGCAGCAACACGCATGCCCGGCCTCAGGTGCGGGTAAACGATGTGCATCTCGACTGCTGCAAGCTGTAAGGGCAAAGTGCACAGCCACGAAAGAGAGCAGATGCTAGCCCGCATCAGGATGCCGTAGCCCGCACCAGCAGCAACAGCATCGTATTGAAAGAACGTGAGATGCCACCCGGAAGGTCGAGAATATCATATCGACTCATCAGCAACGGAGACTCGTTCTCACTACCAGTCGCTACTTCTGGACATCGACCGCGAACTTTCCTTCCGCGGCCTTCCAGCTCGCTCTCTGCTTTGCAACTCGGCCAGACGGGCCCGCCATTCCACCGCTTCTCCCGAGTAGAAACCATCGGCTTGTCACTCCGACGCCTTGGCGGCTCCGGCTCATTATTGCCTACTCGAAAATGTCGTCATTCATATATCAACAATTCTTCCCGCACAATCATCCTGACCCTCGCGCCGCATACTATTACGAACAGTCAGCATTGCCAACTGGCGATCCATATCACTTCTCAGACGCGTCCATCATCTCTGACGCCCTTGCGCTCCTGCAACAACCGGCGAATCTGTGCGTGAGCAACGAACATTTCAACCCGAACATCAGCATACAGCACACGATCCCGACTCCGCTGCCACTCGGCCTCGACACCAGACAGGACTCGATTCTGTCCTGCGACACGGCGGCCGCATCACAGACGTGGATGTACCAGCCGAGCATGGGTGGACCTGCCATACAGCACACGCAAGGGCTCAAAAGAGCGAGGAGCCATCAGCGCACGCCTTCAGCCTCCACCATCGCATCGACTGGTCCTGCATCCCCGTACCAGCAGATCTGGACACACCCGCAAATAGCGAACACGGACTTTGCGCCCAATTCGCCAGCGCAGTTCGCTGACCAAGCGGGCACCGGCGCGTTCTCGAAGGCTCTCCCGACCTCTGCGCAGACTCCGACCGACGGAGGCTTCATAGGCGCCGGGTACATACCGAGCCAGGCGGCGCATACTGGAGGAGCACACCAGGCTATGAAAGGGTTTGCCATCGACCATCACATCGGAGAAGACTTTGCGCCAGGCTTTATACACTCTGCGCGTCAGAGTATGTCGAGCCACAGCAATGACTCGCCGGCCACGCCACCTTCGGGTGCTGGCGAGACCGGGCAGACCGCGCAGTACAACCTACCTCCAAATGGTGAGACATCCGCGGAGAAGACGGAAGACGAGGGCGATTACTTACTTTTTGGCGCAGACTTCAGACAGCCAAACCCGAATGTGCAGCTTTTCCGGACCGAGTCGCAAGCATATCAGGATGAGCTCTACAACCCGCCTACTACCACGTACAGCCCAACGCCCGCCTCTGCCACCAAGGCAGCGAATATGTTCCTCTCGCCGCACAGCAACGTCATGACTGAGCGGTTGAACACGGCGAACATTGCACGATCACATACCCCGACTTCTGGCATGTCGCGTGAGCGCTCACCATTCCGAGACGGCTCGCCTCTGGCGCCGACTGGTGGGTGGCAATCACCCGCTCCGACGGTAGGCACAGCAGCAAGCATGAGGCAACATCAGAAAGAGCAGGCAGATCAAGCAGAGCTGGCGCAACACCAACCGCAGCTTCGGCGCGAGCCTACGAAGACGATATCACCGAAGGACGCACTGCTAGACTATAACGAGCCGGAGCAGCCGTCGCTGTTTCAGGACACCATTCCAGCGGGCTACAAACAACACAACGGTGGCGTGGAGCAGTGGCAAAACAACACGTTCATCAGCACACCCGGCGCGGCGTTTGGCTCTCTGACCACACCCAGTCAGCAGCCATTTACAAACTTCCGCGCCACCTCAGCTGACGGGTACGCCGGCGGTGACGCTATGGCCTACGTACCTTTGCCACCCAACCCAGAAGGCCAAGGCCGAGTATCATTACAAAACGGCTCATACTTCGCCAATTCTTACGCGGCCCCTAAGATGGGCTCGCATCTCGACACGAACCCGGAGTTTCCAGCACACCTCACCTCAATGGAGTCATCCACTAGCGATCACGGTGCTCCACAGTCATCACAAGATAGCGCTGCGGCTGCCACTTCAATGCTCCAACGGCCTGCCGATACTCGCGCTGGCACGGGCACATACACTTGCACCTACCACGGCTGCATCCAGCGCTTCGACTCCCACGCCAACCTTCAGAAGCACAAGCGCGACACCCACCGCTCGGCACATCAGCGTGACAACAGCGGCGGCGGTACGTCATCTGGCACAGCCTCGAAGTCGCCAGGGTCCACCGAGTCGCCGGAGCCCACTCTGGACACGGATGGTATGACATCTGCCGCTCTCATGGCACGCAACTCACAAGCCGGCCCGCACAAGTGCTCGCGGATCAACCCCTCGACCAACAAGCCGTGCAACACCATCTTCTCTCGGCCATACGACCTCACGCGTCACGAGGATACTATCCACAACAACCGCAAGATGAAGGTCAGATGCCCGATGTGCCGCGAGGAGAAGACGTTTTCGCGCAACGACGCGCTGACCCGACACATGCGCGTGGTGCACCCCGAGGTCGAGACGTTCGGGAAGCGTGGCAAGCGCGGCGAATGAATTGGGACCCTTTGCAGTCTGATAGGTGGCTTCGGTTAGGTCGTATAGTGATACGATTACTCTACCAGCACACACGAGGCTCTCGGGCGCAGCAGTCAGATCTGGGCCACGAGTGCGCTCTGCGCGTCATCACGATCTCAGCTGACACAGTCGATGAGGCTCGGCGGCTTCGGCCACGCACGCCTTCTACGCCAGTACGACCCGGTTCTGTACAACAGTACGATTATGACACGAACGGCTGGTTGCATCGCATATGGATGTGCGGCGGTCTCCTGCAGCATGCACCGAGGCGTCCAGTGGGGTTGGGAAAGAACTCGCTGGAAGACCTTGTCGGGGATTCGGCGACTTTCACCATCTTGGCGGGCTCAACTCGGCATTCTCGGCACGCATCGCTTTCGGCGTTGCCGGTCCTTCCGGCTTGGCTTTTGGGGCAGATATGATGAATGGATGAGATATGGGTGAACGGCTCTTTTGCTTGCACCTGCACTACACACACCGTTGTTACGCTGTGTGCTTTCGGTGCTGTTTTTTCGTAGATGCGTTTCAGAGGTGGCGAGATGCATTGGGTGGGGGCGCGTGCATGACTCGGCGTGGCCGAGGATTTTACTGGGCATAATGACTGCTTGCCTGCTTGCTTCCTTTTCCTGTAGAGACTTTCTCCTTGCCTGTGGCAGTATTGCCATAGCTCTTTTGCATTGCGTTGCATGGCGTGGCGTTTGTTGTGACAGAGACGAATGAGTGGACGGGAAGACGCGGTTGTAATGAGCGGATTGTACGAGTGAAGGGTGGTGTGGCGCTGGTTCGCCACGCATGCCTTGCTATACGTAGCGCAGCATCAAGGACTTTATTCATATTACACCATACCACAAGCTCCTGTCCTTCGTGCCATGTCCCTTGGCTTCACACGCAGGCCGGCCTGTATCAGCCTGGCATCGCAATACCTCGTGCTGCTTCACCGAGCGGAGAGCCATGTTGTAGCGCCGTGCAACGACTGTAGTCGTATCCTATTCAAGGCCAACGAGCCGCCCTTTGTGCCATGTCGCTTTCAGCTCTTCGCGCAGACCCACGTGTATCTGCCTGCCGTTATGCTGCCTCCTTCTGCAATACCTACTTCGAAGGGAGATGCATCCTATTAAGCCGGCCAATAGCTGCACCTGTGCCAGGTTCCTTCTCGGCTTCTCCTCTCGTCTCGTGCAGCTCAATGTGTATCTGCCTAGCGCTCCAGTGCCTCATGCTGCTCTACGGAAAAGGAGACGCAGCTTCCAGAGCCCGCCCACCGGCTGTACCCGTGCCTTGTGTTTTCTCGGCTTCTTCTATCTCTCAGCTCGCCGTGTACCTGCCTGGCCTTGCAGTGCCTCATGCTCCTTTCTACAGCGAGGAGATGCAGCCTGTACAGCCGCGCAACGGCTCTCCGTGGTATCATATCCGAGGAAAACGAACCTTTGGCGAGACCGGTACATCTCGGCGGCATCGTATCCATTTGACTCGGCTTGAGCAGCTGGCAGTATGTTTCTGTATAGCCCGAGTACAGGAGATGGAGGGGAAGAGAGGGTGTGGTCCCGATCCTCCTATCACTTGAGGCTCATGAAGGATTGGAGTGTTGGTACCGTCTCTGCGTGATTGCAGTCAGCATTCTCAGCATCTCACGCCCGCCCGAGGGGCATGTGGCTGGCATTACGCTGCCTTCACGTTGCCATGGAGCGGAGATGCGTGTTGTCTAGGAGCGGTCAGTCTGTGCTGCCTCTGCTCAGTTGCAGTCAGCATACCCAGCTTGCTATGGCCGGCAGATGGTTATCTGGCTGGCATTACGCTGCCTTCATGCTGCCCTGGTGGAGCAGAATTGCGTCCTGTCTCGCGGCGGCTAGTCTGTACTGTTTCTGCACAATCACAGTTAGCATACCCAGTTTTCCATGGCCCGCCGATGGGTACCTGGCCGCTGATACCCTCGCTTCCAGCTGCTTTGTAGAATGGGGATGCGTCTTGTCGAGCGGCGCTCAATTTGTATATCTGTACCGTCCTTGCTCGGTTGCAGTCAGCATTCGCAGCTTCTCACGCCGCCATGTGTATCTGACTGGCGTTATGCTGCCTCAATGCTGCGGTGATGGAGCGGAGATGTGTCTTGTTGAGCGGCGCTCAGCCGGCCTATTTGTACAATCTCTGCTTAGTTACACCCGGTGTCTCCAGCTTCTCATGCCGCCCGATGGGTATCTAGCTGCCCTTATGCTGCCTCCATGCTGCCCTCTCGCAGTGGAGATGCGTCTTCTTCGGCCGCGCTCAGTTGCTGTAGCTCAAGGTCAGCGTACATTGGTGGGAAGCATGGTATGAAATTGCATACCGGTTGCGGAGGAGGCTGCTTAGAGCCAGCACGACGAGGATGGTGACAATGGCCACTATGACCACTTGGGAAGGCTCGGATGGTGGTGCCGGTGGCGGTGGTGGCGCCTGTGCCGGTAGTGGAGGTGTCGGCGGTGGCGTCAGCTCTGGTGGTACTGGAATGTTACTGTATCCCTTGCATCAGATCTATTTCAAGGAGGTAGGGGCTGGACAGGACTGGAACTTACCCTGGGGAGGTGTGGGAAGCCATTATTGTGGCTGTACTGCTGTATGAAGAGCAACGTCTGGTTCTGGTGGAGCGCGTCGAGGTGATGTTTGGCTTGAGTGCTTTTGCTTGATGCTGTAGCCGGTCTTGTTGATGTTGGCTGCGCGTGAAGGGGTGTTTTGCGACCGCGTAATTGCCTGTGTGGGCTATCGTCATCCTCCGCGTTTGCCTGGAAGCGCTTTCCTCCAGCAAATCCCCTTCACTTCTAGCCTCGCCGGCAACACCTGGCTCTACCACCCAAGTTCATCGACCGGAAATGCGCGTGCGAGCAGCATAATTGCCTTCTAAGCAACCTCCAGCAAGGCTAAAAGCCTGCCATGCCGTAGCGGATGAGTGAGAATGCGATTTGCCTGCGCAGCTTGCCTTCGCCTCCCGCCACAGCGAGTTCCAGATCACCACCGAGCATGCCAGCTCGCATTAATTGGTCGAGGACCTTCCCGTGAGTAGTCTCGCCGTCCTCTGATAGTCCACCGGCCGCCCGGCCAGCCTCCTGATTCACAGCAGGTGTCGAGGGCTACGTAGCGCAGGAGCTTCCTCCGCCGCCGCTGCCTCACAACAGCCTTGAGGCAGCAACACCGCGCATACCAGCTCGTAATAACCGGCGGAGCTCCTTTCTGTAAGTATTGTCGCCGTCCTCTGATACTTACTTAGTCGCCGAGTCTGCTTCTCGAGTCACAGCACCCGTCGAGGGCTACGCAGCGCGCACGCTTCCTCCGCCGCCGCCGCCTTACAACAGGCTCCAAGCCGACAACACCGCGCCGGGTAACATATCATCAGCGCATCAATCTGATTGCGCGAGCGACATCATCATCTGGTCAATAAGTGTTCACCGCAGCAGCTCACCATGTCACAGCGCCAGCCGGAAGCCGCACCAAGCACGAGCTGCTCCCCTATCCGCCACGAACCACCAGCGCCTGCAGCTTGTGAACGGCTAGCACGTGTGCCTGTGCAGCACGATGACCTTCACCTAATCGAGCCTCCTACGATGAGCAAGATCATCAGCTACCATGCCCTCGCACGTGCGTCTCGAGGCCCTCCCCATCAGCAGCGCCGCGACTACCAGCCGGAGGGCAACTTTCGAAGAGCTTGGAAACACGGCGGTGATCAGAGACTGCGGAAGATAAGAGCTGTGTTGGCATGCTGGCTGATGCCCTGGAGCTACAGCATCCGTAGCGCTGGACACAACATCTGCACCCCACAAGCAGACGCATCAGCCTCAGGAATGGGAGTATGCAGTGGTGATACCAGGAGCTGTGTGTTTGCCATATGATGTCGAAGCGAGCGTCGAGCTATCGAGAGCAGGCGAGCCTCGTAGGCCCTGTCTCTGTGCCTCCCCCCTGCTGCCGCACGTCTGAGCATCTGGTACTCATGTGAGCTTGTCAGGGCGAGCCTCGAGGCCCCAGATAGGTAGCGATCTCGGCCACTACAGCATCAGGACAACACACAGGCGAAGCTGCTTGCTGCATCCCAACAGTCATGCTCCAGTTGATGTCGAGCGAACCAGAGTAGGCGAGCCTTACCGGCCCTATCTTACATGCTCCGCCGCGCAACGACGCTGGTGAGCCCCTATGCAGACTGCACGCATGCCTGGCAGCTGGTACGCCGAGCCCATCAGGCACCAGAAAGCCAACCGGTACTGGAGAGAGCGAGCTTAGATCCGTCGGGAAGAGGCGCCTGTGAGCACCTTATATACCTGCCCGTACATGTTAGCCCGCTATGCTATGGGTCGACGTACAACTTGTGGCGACAGGCAAGCCAGAGCAGGCGAGCCTCAAAGGCCCTGTCCTGAGTCCTTCGTGGTGTTCTGGATTGATTGCCAGGACAGGCCAGTGTAGGTGAGCCTTCAAGGCCCTACTTGTGATACACCGCTCTATTGAAGCGGTCCCGAGCGGCGTCCCGTGTGTTGGCGCCCCAGCAAGCTCATCTTGTCGAGTTCTGGAGCCCCTGCATAGTAGTGCCAAGTATGAGCAAGTGTGTCAGGCTCTGGAACCACTTTGGGGTGGCGTGAGGTCTTGTTGCTGTACATGCTGGCATACAGCATACCGTGATGTGTCTCTGGGCGAGCCTTTAGGCCCCAAGGTCTTGCGAAGCATCCCGTGATGACCTTGTGCGCATGCCAGCGTAGCTCAGGTGTGCATGTGTATACTCACAATGATGTTGTGCGATATTGTGCTTCTTGCTGGGGAGAGGAGTACCAGCGACCTGCTCCTGCGCGAGCCTCCATTAACCGGTCATCGTACCATGACAAAGTCATCGTTGAGGGACCACTGGCTTTGGCGCTCCATTAACTAACAACAGCGCACGTGAGGTCCATACACAGCCATTAGGCCGCTCTGAGTGAGCCAGCAGGCCTCAGCCTTTGACGAGACCACTCAGGGCGTTGCTTGGTAGACCAGGTTCTCCGCCATCGAGATCCTTAGGCATGAGCTACAGCGTTTGATCTTGCAGAAAGTCGTGTGACTCTGTTCCATGGTTCCACGGTTGGCCGTGCATCTGCTTGGGTCCCATGGGCCATGGGGCCGTCTCCCCTCTGAACAAGTCGTATATACGTACCAACACGCTCCGGGCAAGCGTTTAGCCGTTCCTAAGAACGAAGTTGAGAGGCGATATGGGGCCTGCAGGGTCCTCTCAACCCAGGTACAAACTTCATCTGCTCCACACGCTTCAAATTGCTCTCCCAACCACTGCCCGCCCTGCAGCATCAGGATCGGGGAGTCGTACGAACACCTGCCCGAAAGGTGTGAAGCCCGGGCTCCCGATTGGCGCGCAGGACGGAGAATTTACACACGCTTTCGCTTGCTGCGTGCGCCGTGCTGCTCCTGGCCGTCTTGTGACAGCTGCAGCACCAAAATGTCGGGGCGCAAGCCGCCATCCGGACCACGGCGTGCCTCGCTGCACGGCTGCGTGCCGTTACAGTTTGCGTGCGAGCAGGAGTGCAGTGAGGAGAGTGAGGAGACCCTGGTCACGATGGGTTGGTGCCGCTGCACGTTCTCCGCATTCTACAAGAGCCCCCCTGATCCTGGGCTAGACCCTCTTCAGATGAGGACAGCGTGCAGCAGGGTCTTTGCTGCTGCTCTTTTACTTAGCTGCATGTGTGCCCTGATCTTAGCCTGCTCCTCGTCTTGACATCTCGACTCCATCTGCTTGCCAGAAGAGGATTGAAGCGCCGCCTTTGTGTTTTGAAGAAACGAGTCCATCGGTTACCAACGGGCGGGCAACGAGAGACTGTCAAACCTCACCAATCATCAATTCCCTCGGCGCCAGCAGCCCTGTCTGTGCGTCCCATTTGGCTGTGCCCCACAGCACTCTGCCGGCGAAGTTAGTTCTCTCCCCGACACGATCACCTCGAACCTTTCGCCATCTTGAGGTCTTCCACGTACGTCCTGAACGCATCCCAGCTCCAGGCTTGGAGTTGTCGTATGCCTCTGGCGAGAGCAGCCTGCTGAAAACAACCACGATAGGCCCCATTCCGCTGAGATCCTGGGCCATCGCGTGGCTGTCACGCTTCCCCACACCTCACTTCTCCGCACGCGAGCAAAGGCCGCCGCCGACTTCACTTCAGACGCCGCAAGCGCCTGCCCCCGAGACAACCGCAGTCCTCCATGTGAGGCCTTCACACAACAACAACCGTACACGATCTCTCTTCCTTCTGTTTGGAGATAGACTGGTGGTAAACGGGGTGCTGGCCATGCGCATAGGTCTGTCTGCCCATCTCTCCCTTTGACAAAGTAGAGTGGAGTCGATCTGATGTGAGATTTACCGCCCTTTTCCGTCTAGACTGACTGATGCGCGCAGACTTGTATACGGCATAAAGACACAAGCTTTTTCCTTGACATGTAGTAGTAGCTTACGATCATACTCAAGGTACGTCGGAGCGGGAGACAAAGTATATATGGGAGACCTTGCTGACCGTGTGGCCCTTGCCAGCAGTGCATTGTAGACATAGACTAGAAGCCTGGGACGACTTGACGACCAAAAGCATACTTATTCGGTGCGTATATACTGTTTCTTGTCTCTTTTTCAAGAAAAACGTTGCTCTGCGAGTACTCCGGCGAGCTCCAGGGCCCGGAAGGACTGCTGGTGAGCTCAAAGCCCAGCACTGGACCGCCTGGAAGCCTTCTGGAACCATTGGCCGAACGAGCGAAAAGGGTTGCGAGTCTTGGGTTTATCTGGTACGCTTCTACTGTCGTCGCCTCCTGATGTCGCCGCTGGGTCGATGTTACCGGTACCGCCTTGCGAAACAGGCGGGCTTGGAGGACCCTGTGCTATGCCTCGCATGGCAAGCTGCAAAGCGATTGTGCCCGCCTGAGCAGTTGCCATTTGGCCGTCGACGGTTTTCGCACAGTCCCGCATACGCTTAGTGGCAGACGGTCTGGCAGCCAGATGAAGCGGTGGCCGCCAAATCCGGTTCTCTGGCGTGGTAGGCCGGTTCGGAGGCATTGCAAGTGGCGATGTCAGGCCGCTCGTAGGCGCTGGTGTGGCGATGACGTTTTGGCGTCTCGACAGGCGGATGGGTATCTGCGACTGAAGATAGATCTCGCCGTCCAGCGCAGAGCTTGATGTCGCATGGCCTGGATGTGCCGAAGCACCTGACGGCCGGCTACTGCCCATCGCTGCTTGTGCGGGGATTCCACTGGGCCGCCGATGGCGATGCGCAGGCCTTTCTGGTCCTGGTCCTGCGCCAATGCTGCTGGTGTGGGTATTCTCATCCTCATCGCGTTGCCGTTGAGCCCATGTACCGTCCGGTATGATGTTGGCGTCCTCTCGGCCTTGCGCAATGGCCCTGGGCATGGCTGGTCTCCGCCGGTGTCCGCTTGCCTGCCTTTGTCCTTGCGGCTGCCTACCGCACTGGCTTATGTGGATGTTCTCGTGCTCATAACGCCGCCGCTGAGCTGGCGCATTATCTGGCAGGATGCAGGCGTCGTCTTGAGTATGCGCAAAAGCTCTGGGTATCGCTGGCTTTCGCCGATGGCGGCTGGCGCGCCCTTGTCCTTGCAGCGCCCTGCTGTCCTCGCCGGCACGGTTGTTCTCCCGCTCCTCAAGCTGCCGCTGAAGATAGGCTACCACTCTGGCATCCTTCTGTCTCTCTGCTGAGGCTCCGGAGAGGGCTGGTCTCCGCCGAAGGCTTGCGATGCGCATCTGCGCTTGCTGTTCGATGTCCGCCGTGCCTGCCTGGATCTGCGCATCTTCGTCGCGCGGCATTCTAACTCGCTTGGTGCCTGCGATGTCGCGTAAGATCGCCGCCGCTCGCGAAGACCCGCCTGGACTGCCTGCCTTGCCCGGTCCCGCCCCGCCGTCCGGTTTGCTGCTCCCTTGCTCTTTATTGCGATGCGTGTCTCTAACGCCCTTTGGCTGTATCCAACGCTCTTTCTCCTCCTGTTGATAGCCAATCGTGCGTGTGAGGTTCGTGCTAATCAGAGCCTGCAGCTAATTTCGGGTTTGCCTTCTTGTTGCGCGTGTGTGAGTATCGGTATTGCTCTAGGTCTTTCTTCACGATGAATGTGAGTATGCGGCCCATAGTAGAGTGGATTTGTGTTCCCGTCGTTGTCGCTGTGGTATGGTGCTGATGCGCGTATTGGCAGACGGTGCGAAGGGCTACGCCGGACTCCGAGGCGGTGGGCTCCTCGGAGGATGAGAGGCCCTGGCCTTCGTCGACTTCGTTCGGCAGCCTCCCGCGCAAGGAGCAGGGTATGCCGGGTTTGCCGGGAGGTATCTGGTCGACGCAGAGGAAGGGTAGCTTCAAGCTGTCGGAGGCGGCGCACAGAAATGCGGTGCGTGAAGTTCGGCTTGGAGCGGGAAACGCGCACAGCTCTCTGAGGACGGCGAATACGCCCTCGCCGACTATGAGCGAGGGAACGGGGGCATTGCCGTTCGCTATTCCTTTGCAACCGACACCGAAGGTTCATCGTTCGCTGTCCCATTCCCAGGGCCAGCGGGAGCCTCCACAAAGCTCTGCCACGCTCGCTGCCGGGAGTCTTGGGGCTTCGGCGCTCCCTCTGGGTCTGCTGGCGGAGGAAAACGATAGCGAATCGGACGATGGGCTTGGTGGACGTCTTACGCAGACTGTTTCACATCCTCCGATCGGTTCTCTACAACGGGCTGCTACGTACTCTGCTGCATACGATCATTACGGTGTGAACTATGGCAGCGGGCATCCAGACGAGCAGGGGATTGGTCAAGCTGGGCCTAGGCTCGGCAGGGGTTTGGATGCAGCTTTTGCTAATCTAGGGTATGGTAAGGTTTCTCCGCTCTTTCCCCGTTTGGTTGCTGTTGCTGTGTTGACGCACATGTTTTGCTTACGAAATTTGCGCTAGATCCGCCGCAGCGTCGTTCCCAGTGGCAATCTCACTTGGGCTGGGATGATCTGCCAATCGTAAACGAGTCTCGGCGGCACTCTCTGGCAGACATACCAACTCGTCGTGGATCCCTGGCCGGCGAAGAGCCTCCTCTCGACCTTATGGGCTGCGGATTGTCGACCCGCCGGCGCCCTGTCGACCTCCCGCTGGCACCACTTGGGCCGGCGACAAACCTTGCGCAGGAGACTGGCATTGGTAGGTTTCCTTCACGACACTCTACTCCTAGCCCCCATCGCACTGTGGACAGCATTCATTCTTCACTACTGCAGATTCCCCACCTCCACCACCGCCTAAGAAGCTTGCTTTGAACTACAACGACTCCTCGTACAAACTGCTCCCCCCTACGCCTGACAAGCCTTCCGTCAACTTCTCACGCCCTACACCACCCACCACTGCTCCTCATTCGCCAGCAACAAACTTCTCAAGACCGAGACTCAACTTTACACCCAGGGCTGAAGATTCAACAACTTTGCCACAGAATTCGACAGCGAGAAGGGTCACGTTCTCTGAGGAGGTGACCGTGACACACTACGGCAGCTCATTCGCATCACAATCTACACACTACTCGACTTCACTCCAACCTCCTGCCGTACAAACTCGGCTTGGTGAGCAATACAAAGCAGACCTTCACGATCGCGTCAGAACAAACCTTGAGACACCACTTGAAGAGCAAGATACAGAAGACATCATTGGCATGCTCAGCGAGCTTGCCGACGTCGTCACAGAGAAGAGTGCTGATTTTCAACTCTCACAGGCATCCAAAACCGCGGCACCATGCGCTTCAACGACGACCCACACGGCTTCGAGATACCCGCCATCTACAAAGTCCCTTACGTCCAAATCGCGCCCGAGGAGCTCACTGAAGACGACATGCGCCGCGAGCGGCACCGCCAGGCCTCACTCTCACACCCCAATCCGTGGGCGACAGCAGCAGCAAGAGGAGGAGATGGACCGCGACCGCGCAAGCTGCTCTTCATCGTCAGTTTCAAGTGCTCGCGCGTCGAGGTCTTCTTCCTGCTCGACAACACCGGCTTGGACATCCACGAGGGCGACATTGTGATTGTGGAAGCGGATCGCGGCCAGGACCTTGGAACAGTGCAGCATGCGAACGTCACACCAGATCAGGCGCGTCTTTACAAGCGCAAGTACGCGGAAGAGCAATACAAGTGGTTGATGATGTTCAGCCGCAACAACGAGCCATCGAACGTCAACCCGAACGCGCAGCTGTACGGCGAAAGCAGCGCAATGGGCACATCACGCGGCAATGGCAATGGCAGTGACAATGGCAATGGAAACAGCAACTTGCTCGCCAACGCGCCGTCCACAATGATGGGCTTGCCGCGCGACAACTTCAACACCCTGAAGCCGAAGGCCATCAAGCGCCTCGCCAACTCACACGAGATCAAGATGCTGGGAGAAAAGGAGGGCAACGAGGCCAAGGCCAAGAGAACTTGCCAGCAGAAGGTTGCGCACCTGCACTTGCAGATGGAGATCCTTGACGCCGAGTGGCAGTGGTACGTCACACGACCCGTTAGACCTTAGTGCCAATTTGGCCACCTGACCTGACTTGACTCTTGACTGACCATCCACTTTCAACCTCACAGGGACTTCCAGAAACTCATCTTCTACTACTACGCAGACCACTACATCAATTTCAAAGACCTCATCACCGACCTCTACAGAATCTACAAGACGCGCATTTGGCTTTCTGCCGTCAACCCAGCGAGCTTCTCGCAACATGCCATGGGGCAAAGTCCAAGTGCCATCGCGCCGGGCGCTATTACCGGAGGACACGGCGGGAATGACCTATCATATTCCATGGCTTACGGGGCCGACCCAGACCCGTATGGAGCTGTTCGACCATACCGTATCGGGTATGAGACATACACTCCTAACTACCCTGGCATACCAGGCGTGGCGAACAGCTTCGCCCCGCCAGGCGGCAGTGTTGGTGGTGGCGGCGGCGGTCTTCATCAACTGGCCGTCGCGTCGTCAGCTGGTAGCTTCCAGCCAGTGGTACGTATCACTGATGGACAGAACGACTTCTTCCATCGTCGCGCACTTGCTGACTCGCTCTCCTGACAGACTGACTCCAACAACGCGTTGCCAAGCGTGCAGCCGGGTGCGTCTCAGACCGGTGCAGCGGCCGACTACCACTTCTACTACGACCGCAGCGGCAACAATGAGCACATGATGCCCTTCACGCCCGCCGAGACACCCGTTCCTGCTTCCGCCACGACCCACAACCCTGCATCGGCCATTCCCTTCAACCCGTACGCCAACCCATACTTCAACCCCAACCTGATGTTCGGTGCTCCAGCACTGAACACGGCCTTCATGACACCGGTCTCGCCATGGAACACCAACACGCCCATCCACCCGAACGCAGCTGGCTTGGGCCGTCAAAGAGAGCTTCCGCAGCCAATCGGCACGCGTCCAGCCTCTAACGGCAGCGCTGAAGCCCGTCTGCGCAATCTCACCCTCAGCAACAGATACGAGTCTCACGCATCGTCTTCCCAGCACTTCACCAACAACGGCAACGGCAACGCCGGCAGCTCCTAGAGCCTAAAGCCGCACACACTTCAATGAAAACTTCATGACTTACACTCAAGCGGATTTTCCAAGCCGCGCTCTTTGCACAGAGCTTCACGACCATCATATACTCAGACCGGTTGCAAAGATGGACAAGACAAAGGTTGCTTCACTTCACACGGTCAATGCTTCAGAAGCTGGATGGGATGGATACGGGCATGGGAATGGGAACGGCATCAGCAGAGCTGCATGCTTCATGGTCCACGGATGAGACCACCAATGGATACTGTTTACTCGAGGGTACGATGTTGCTTCTACAGTGCGACCATTGGCGCTGCTTTCTAACGACCTTGCTTGCTTGCATGAAATGGCCCGGAGCCCGGCGGTTAGTGCTTAGCTCAATGGAATGGAAAGCGGGTGCTTTCAATCGCTTTCTCATCGTGACTACGTCGTGAGTGACCGCGACAAACGCGCGTGTGACCGCTCGTTTGACACCTGGTGATCGTTTTCATCGAGCTGCGTTGCGTGCATCTTTCTGCCGCCTGGAAATAGATGTCTGGCCTGCTGCTGGTTCGCGGTTCGTATTTCACGTTGAAGGACGTCAATCTCCATCTCCGTCGTTGGGTTCCTTTGGTCAATTTCGCATCCACTGCCCCTCAGCCTTTGATTGCTCCTTCCTCGAACGATCAGCCGGTCTCGCTTGATAACGCCCCGCCACCACGGGGTCTGGGTCTGCAGTGTGCAGATATCTGATCCATGTCAAGGCACATTAAGCTTTCTGGCGCTAGAACCTTCATTTCGGCAGCTCGTAGCCGTGTTGCCTCTATCAGTATTCGGGACACGAGAAGCCTTGATGCCTTCAGTCAGTCGCTTCACGAGAGCACTGATCATCTCACCGTCAAGGCATAGAGCAAACAAATTGTTTGCCCTCTATGAGACGTGTCGATGATTCCAAGTACACTGGATCTAGTTGCGAGGCTCTCAAGTACTTCGACTCCTCGCCTTCAAGAGACTCGCTGCCTGGTTTCTATGAGTACAGAAAGCTTCAATAGTGACGCCTCCACTTTTAGCATAATACACCATATACATCGCGTTGCGGTGAAAATCCGATTACTCGGGCTTAGGGCCACAGCGTGCGGCGGTGCTCTCTAAGACATGATTCCTTCAATGTGCCCGTGAGTCCCTGCGAATCTCTTACGAGAAACCAAAGTAGGGGCGTTTTGGTAAGCGGTATCTATCCGCCTGTCCTTGCATCCACGTGAAGCCCCCAGTGCTATGATCCGAGCCCATGAGACTACATCGAGGCATATGACCAGATATTGCAGTCTACAGACTTCGTGAATCTCCACGGTGACTCGTAGTTGGTTCAATGCAACAGCCGCGTCGTGGAAATGGTTGTGGCGGAGTCTGCATCGTTTCGTCTCCCTACCAGTGCCTGCTTTTAACATCACGAAGGCTGCCACGAACCGTTGGTCTGATATTTCCTATGACAGTTGTCTACCTTGTGTACATTCTGACCGTGTTTCTAGCCATCGAAATATCCTGAAACCATAGTGGAGCCTGCGCGTCGCTCTTGCCGTTCTGGGGGAAATAACGTCCACGTGGATCCGCCACTGAGCTCTGAGCCCAGATCCAACGTCAGTTCATCGTTCCCTCGACCTCGCTTCGCCCTCACTGTCCTCCATGAGCATCCGCAAATTTTCTTCCAATTTCCATCAACTTCCATCGACATCAACCACTATCGTTTCGCCATTCCATCTCACCAGCAACATCAACACTACCAACAATGGCGCGCGTCTACATGAGCGACGACAACAACGAGGAGCAGAAGGAGGACACCGGCCGCAAGGACAGCCAGTAAGTGATATGCATCCTCCTCGTTGAATGCCTGCTTACATCTCGACTCAGGCAGCAGCTCAAGCGCGGTGGAACGTCCAAGATCACCATGGAGGAGTTCGGCGCCCTGTTCGGCGGGTATGAGCAGGAGAACAAGTACATGAACGAGAAGACGAAGCGTGACGCGTACGTCAAACATAATCTTCAGTTTTGTCCGCTGCTAATTTCCTGCAGGGTCTACTATGGCCCGGAGTACGCGAAGGCAGTGGAGAACCTGTTCGTCGGCGAAGTCCAGGAGAAGAAGTGTGACGAGGACGCTGGCATCCACCGCAGCGCTCCACCGAACCTCTGGAAGACGCTCGAGCACGGCTTCACGTGCGACAGCCACGGAAGTCTAGATGAGACGTTCGAGGCCGACAAACAGCGTGTGCACGACGTGGCGCTGATCGGGAAGCACATGGCGATGACAAACGCGCAGAGAGCTGAGCCGTTCGCCGAAGAGGACGAGGCTACAGCCGCCTCCGTCTTCGGGGAGACCGCTAGGATGGTTGTAGACGCCTCCGGCAGCCCAAGGACGCTCAGGCGTGTCAAGGGAGGCGTGAGGCGCATTGTCAACAGCTTGAAGTAGTAGTGGAGCAGTGGATCGGACGGCAGGGTAGCTTCTCACAGCGTACAAGCGGTCTGAGAGACATGGTAGTCAATACGATAGCCCAGAACGAGCGCTGTCTGCGCAGAGATCACCTTCGTCTTTGTCTCTCAAGATCCTTACCTCAGATGGAGCGCTGAATACCACAGTCTTGCCGGGCGTGCAGCATCCCCCAGCTACATAAACCGGATTGTGGCCATGGTACACCATACGGTGGCACGAGATCGCCTGTTTGCCAGCGCGGGGATCATACCTCGTCGTCCATGCCACAAGGAAAAGCCTATGATAGCTAGAATCCCGCCTCCAGCTGAGCTTGCAGTATCTCCGAGCTACGTTGACCGGTTTGGAGCCATAGTAGTCTATGCGGCGGCACGAAAATGCTTCCTGCCGGCGCGGAGACCATAGCTTGTCGTCTATGCCCCAAGAGTGAAACGCTGAAGGCTAGGATCCTGCCCCAAGCCGAGCGTGCAGCAACCCCGAGCTACATTGAGCGGTTCAGAGCTGTAGTAGTCTGCCGCACAAGGACGCTTAATGACTAACGCAGAGATCATGCCTCGTCATCCATGGTCCAGATATGAGCACTGGGATTCCAAGGTCATGCTCTGACCGAGCGTGTAGCATCTCCGAGCTATACGCATCAGTTTGGAGCTACAGTCGCCTATACGGCGGCACGAGGACGCTGGTTGATCGTGATAGCTCATCATCAACGATCCGGAGATGAGTGCTGTAATACCAGAATCGTGCTCGAGCCGAGCGTGCAGCCTCTCCAAGCTACGCAAATCGCATTGAAACAGTAGCGGTTTATACGGTGGCACAGACCGCACGCTGCTGGCATAGAGATCAGCCTTCGCCGTCCATGGTTTAAACTTGGACCGCTCCAAGGCCAACAGCTACGCTGTAGTTAAGCGTGCAGCATCTCCGAGCCACATGGTCCGCCATTGGCACCACAAGATTGCATATGGTGGCACCTGAACACACGTTGCTGACGTGGGATCTCCTTCCGCCGTCTACGATTCGGATATGGAGCGTTGCAAAGCCAGGAACTGAGCCCCAGCTGAGCGTGTAGGATCCCCGAACCACCAGGACGGCACAGGGCTGTGGTGATCTATACGGTGGCCGAGAACGGGACGATGCCGGCGGCGTAATCAGGTCCCGTGGTCCGTCGCGGAACGATGCAGCTTAGTAAAGTTGATCTTCCTGCTGTAGCTGAGCTTGGAGCTTCTCAAAGCAATGTGAGCGACCCGGGGCGATGGTAGTCACTACGGTCCCATAGGCAAGGGCCTTGCTTGCGTGGAGATTTGACCCTTGCCGCCCACTCTCCAATGCTCCAATGCCCTGGTTGCCATATACCATGCTGGGCCGAGCCTGTAGTATCTCCGTGGTGCATGGACCGCTCTTCAAGCACGGATGGCTATACGGCGCCTGATGAAGTTTCGTATCATCCTGCATACAGACACATCAGGCCATACCGCCTATGCTTCGGGATTGAGTGCTGCCATACTACTGATTCTGATTCCTGAAAAGTATCGAATATGCTGTGCAGCACCCCTAGCAACATAGACGTCTTCGCGGCTACAGTGGTACATACAGCGGCATGGACGGTTGCCATTGACGCAGAGATCGTGGTCTGTCGTCAAAAGTGTTGTGGTGACCGGGCTGACAGTGTAGCTCCCTTCAAACAGCCATAGTGGCGCTAAGCCGACACTCGTCTCTACGGTGGCACAGGAACGAAAGCTGGGTGGGCCCACAGACAGCTCTACCCTCCCGACTGGTAAAGCCAGGACCATGCTGAGGGCCTCCGGGTAACGGACAGGTTAGGGGCGTAAGGTTATGATATGCGTCACCGCGGGAATGGTCGTTGACTCGCTCCCAAGCGCGGGAAGTCAGACCATTTCCCGCCATCTGTTCATCCGGTCCGAGCGGTGTAGCCTGGGATGCTGGTATCATACTCCGACTGAGAGTGTAGCATCTTCGCGGCAGCACGGGACGACGGAGTCACTCCGGTCTCTCCACATCCCTAGACACATCCCTAGAGGACGTTGCGGAAGCTACAGTAATTCTCGCCGTCCAACTCTTCAAGAGCTCTTAGTGCGGAACTGCCGTGATCGAGCACGGCTGATAATGCCTCATCTCCGAGCATTGGGGCGTGCCATAGAACTCATTCCGCTATACCATAGCACAGGACAGCGCGATGCTTGCCCATCTAGGTTGTCGATGTTTGACCGCCCCCAGTCTTAGATCTTTATTGAGGCGCAATTGCAACTCAGGATGTTGCAACTCCAAGTGACTGTAGTCGGCCATAGAGCAACGGCCAACTGTGCAGCGGAATTAGAGATGGCAGTCTTGGCCCATATCAATCATCACTGCCCAGGTTTTCGCGAGGTACTCCGCCTGTGTGGGCTTTAGCAACTTCTAAACCGGGTTGTGACCAGTGCCACAGTATGCTGCATGGAAGCATAGCCACGCCTTGAGCAGGCATGAGCTGCGGGCCTGCAGGGACGCTGCGAGTTGGGTTGCATCTCCCAGCTGAGTTCCGAATCAAGATCCGCCCGGCTTGGAGCGCTCCAAATGGTTTACAAAGTCTGGCAAGCCTTGAAGCGGCTTGCCAGATCTTGTGGTGGAGCACACGCCGGCTCGTCAAACATGTCAACCATTGAAGGCTGGAACCTGATCTCCAAACCGACCGATTCGAGAGCGCGTCCCAGTGATCTGCTAGCATGACTGTGGCTTGTCGACCTTCCGCTGTTGTGACATGTGAAAAGTTGCACTGTCATGATCTGAGGTTGTCTTCGGCGCAACGATACGCACCAACGATGCCATACGGAAATGCGGTTGCTATGTAGTCATTTCGAGCTGTGGTAAGATTTCGGGGGCTACTGTAGTCCGCACTGTATCACAAGAATGACCTTTGCTCTCCCGAATTGCTGTACGTCTTGCCCAGACCGTTGGAGTCGCCGATGGACACGGCATCTCCAAGCGGCCTCACAGGCGCTGATTCTGGCAGTCGACGATTCGCCGCAAGATGGCTTCGGGATGCAGCGTCATGACATAGCGTTCCGAACTCCTAGCTCATGTGCTGTGCTTCCGTTGGATTATCTTCAATGACCGGCAGCAGTCCGGTGCCACAGCGGCAACCCTGAATCTTCAGCAGTCCATACACATCCACCAAATTACCTGACCCATCTTTGGGTAAAGATCGCGACACTTCAGTCACGCTCTCGGTTTCGGTGCTGCGATTCTCGGGCTTGCAGGCCGGGTCAATTGTACAGCTTCCTTCGAGTCACGTCTGCTGCTTGCCGGCCTGGATAGTCTGTACATAGCCGCATGGTTGCTCACTGCTGCCGCACGTATCGATGTCTTCCTCCCAGGGTCCCAGGGATGCAGGTAAGTGAGACTAGTGAGCTTGGGAATCGGCTCCCAATCAGGCGTGCAGCTGCCTCCGATTCATGCCAGCCGCCCTAGGAGTTTGGCAGCATGTGCACTGCTGCAAAGTCACACGTTGCTCCTGCAGGTCCTAGAACCCAGTGTTGCTAGTCCAGCCTTCCAGTCGTGCCATATCGTGGCTGAGGCTCGCGAATAGCTGTCAGCTGAACGGAAAGCTTTCTCCCAGCGAAAGGCAGTGACACCAAGGCTACAATCCTGATGCGGCGGTATCTAGTCCAGTCCATCAGCCGCATGGCATTGACGCACAAGGCTGGCTTGTGGCAGAACATGACATGTAGCTGCGCAAAATGGACTCAGTCAGCCGCCGAATCAGGATCTCACCAGAGCTAATGTGCGCGCTGCGAGGGTTTGTTCACTCGGTATGTATGTTCGGCGCTCTTCTGGGGTCAAATGCACAGCCATGCGCATACGTTCGCTCGCGCCTTCGATGGCAGTACAAGGTAGATAGGTGTTGTATTGGGAGTGAGGAAGACAGGCCAGAGACGAGCCCGAGAATGAGCCGGCCCGTCTGGAATCTGAACCTACTTTCGCTGCCTCGTCTGTTTTGAGACGCGCCTTCACAGTCTCTACGAGTCCACCGCCCCAGACTCTGCTCGGGCCTTATCGTATGCAACTATCATGTGGTGAAGCTCGTCGATAGTAACAGGGTCCGTCAGATGTGCTCTGCTTACTCTATGAGGAAAGCATACAACGCACCGGCGCAGCCTCCATCATGAGATACAACGCCGGCTCTTGGTGTTGTTTCGTTCCCTATGTCTCCGTCCCGGGTCTTATTACACTCTCAGTTTTTCTTCGTGTTCATCTATCGTTCATCACCGCTGTCTCAACCGAAATCTTAAGCTTCACGTCTTCGGTTTCTCCTTCAGGTCCGACCGGGCCATGCCATTCTTTGCCGCTTCCTCGCTTCGGCTCCTAGCTTGCGTAAATGCAGCACCTCACGCTCTCCTGGTCAAGCGTGCAGTCATACCAACGGTGCCGGATACTCTGACCAAACCAGTGCGCGAGACTCCTTCACCTCCACCCGGGTGCGTGACCGCGTGCTCTGGACGTGCCGCCACAGCCGGATCTCCGTCGCCTTTCTCATATCCACAGCCTCGTGGACGGACTCAAGCTCGGAAGGGACGTCCAACGTCGAATATGGGGTGCTGACGATGCACAGCAACAAACGGACGTCCGCGGCCTACTTCCCAGACCAAGGCGACGAGTGCGGAGGAAGCGCCGGTGCTTGCGGGGATGGAGTGCGCTATGTCACTTGGCAGAGTACACGGCCAATGCCCACCGCCACGGGCTCCGATGGCTCTATGAGCCTCTACACTTGAATCGCGAACAGCCGTATCTCTGGCGGCATGAGCGGTCTGAATCTTGACCCTGCTGCGAGCCTGTACCACTCCTCCTCCTCGCAAGTGCCACTGTCGACGAGCTTCCATCAGTGACGCTCGTCGATTCGGAGTCCTGGGAAGCGGACAGCATACCATACGCTGGTTACGGCTTTGTCGTTCCAGATCAGACAGCTCACCTCTACGGCCCTGTTCGATGGCAGCGCTACTGTTGCTCTCATCAAGGTTCCAGCTGAGCCTGTAGAAGACAAGACAGCATAGGCTGATTGCACAGCGCCCCGATGGAGTACCGCCGCACCAAGTCTTACCACCGCCGCAGTTGCCAACGCTGGGATGGGCCGGCAACGGACAGAATAATACAGCGCTTACTTCTCTTCTTTCTGCTGGATTGGCGCGCCTTACTACGGCGACGGCGTCGGAACCTCTCGTTACTACCGCACCTTACGCCAGAAGGACTATGGACGCCGCCTGCACTGTTTTACACTGGAGAAGAAGAGACTGCAGCACTGGGAGTGTACAGTCAGCAGGCTCATCCCAGGCTCACCCCGGACTACGGAGGCGGGATGGACATGTCTTTGACTGACACGAAAGCGGACGATGAGTACATCACACCGCCGATTCATGTATTGTGGAAGTGAACCAGACTTCGATGAACGAACAGGGGATAGCACACGAGCTGCACACCAGCAGGCACTCTCCTGCGCAATACGTGCGCTCATACAGTCACCTTGAACAAAGCTGGACATTTTTATCGAGCCTGTAGCCTGTTGCCGTAGCGAGCCAGTTCCAATACTGAGGTTTCCAATGTGCACCAAGGCTCAGCATTTCTTGACTTGCGTCTCAGCATCCCATCGGCTTGCGTGGCCTGGTACTGCTTCACTGCCGTGTTGACATACCATGACGGGCTTCCACAGTGATTGTGGCCATGTAAAGCTCCAGCATTGTATATTTAGCCACCGTTCGTGGGCGAGTCGGCGTCTCCGCACCAAACACTCAACATACTCTCTATCACATATCGGTGCGCCAACCAATCTTCATCAACAGACTGACCATTTACGAATAATCCCGTCACGGACGAGCTCAATGTCGCAATACTGGCCTTATCGCGACCCCTACTCCCGAGGTGTTGGTACTTACGGCGGCTGGGCGGCCATGGAAGAGACCCCGGTGGGCGAGGAACCATACGGTGGGAACTATGCCTATCAGTGGTATGGCAACGACTCGGTCCCTCGCGGCGTCTTCCCAGACACTCGCCCTGACAGGCACACCTACCCTCGCCCTGACAGGCATAATTATCCTCGCCCTGACATGCAAAACTACTCTCGCCGCCATGACTACGGACCCTTCGGCATGATTGATTGCAGCCGCCGCGACGGCAACGCGCCGGGATATTCCGGTGCGCAATTCGACTACGGCGTGGGCTACGACGGACAGCTTCGCGAATATACTCCCAGGCACGAGACAGGCCGGCGACGAGATGTCGGCAATCCTACGGAGCGAGAGGTGAACGGGTTGAATTGGCGGTATGATCCTCCGTTACGCACGAGGGTGCGAGAGCAGGTCCCTTACCAGCCACCAAACACCACCGGCAGCTTCGGCATCCTTGACCTCAACGACAATGATGGGGGTTACATACCATTGTCGCGTAATGACGCCACCGATCCCTACTACAGTTACATGTCGGAAGCTGAGCTAATTGACGCCACGATGTATCCTTTCCACGACTACCGCTATCTTGAGCAGTAGACGCATTGGAGGAATGGGCCATGGGCTTGATATCACGGAGTGATTAGGCTGCGGTGCCCGGTGGTGACATGTTGGCATTCGGCGGGAAGGGACGAACAGTGACTATTGTAGCAGCGAAAGCAGACCGGATAGATAGCTGTTCGTAGTGGTAGTTGCATAACTTGGGCCATACGCCATTCTCCAGTAAGACTCAGCTGTCAGTCAGGGTGATCATGCTCGCGACAAAACAAACAAAGGAGACCTACGGGTTCCGCGGCATGCACAGACAGGCTGACGTGCATTACACAGCCGTTAGCTGCCGCATAAGCCGAGCCTATCGGAAGACGTTCCGGTACATGCGTCGCAAAATGTTCCGCTCCGACATCGAGATTTTGAAGGTCTTGACTTTCTCCGCCTCGACTCTTTGTTAAAGCATACCAACACTGTCCCTCTCAGGCGTATAGCAATTCTGTGTAGCCATGGCGCAAGAGCAGTCAGCCCAGGCCGAGAAGCCCAAACAGCCCAAGTCATTCGAAGCGCTCACGCCTGCGCTCGCAGAATGGATCCTCGACTATGCCAGCAGCATGGGCTTTGCGCGCACGACGCCCGTGCAAGCCATGGCTATCCCGCTGCTGATGGGGAACAAAGATCTCGTTGTTGAGGTGCGTACCAATCTCTCAATATCCCATATGAGATGCCCTACTGATGAGGTCCCTTTCAGGCAGTGACGGGCAGTGGCAAAACCCTCAGCTTCCTCATTCCCATTGTGACGAGGATGCTGAGCGCGGAGGAGCCGAACAAGAAGGGTTATGTGCGGAGTATTGTCGTTGCGCCGACCAAAGAATTGGCGACGCAGATCTATGATGTGCTACGGGGACTACTGGCATTTCATCCGCCTTCTGCTGCGGTGCTGAACCCACGGCAACCAGATGCAGATGACGAAGACGTGATGGAGGTGCAGCCCGCTGAGGCTTTGTCTGGACCGGCTATAATACCGCAACTACTCATTGGGGGCCGGGCGAAGCTGAATGAGGACATTGCCACCTTCTCACACCTGGGCCCGAATATCCTGATCGGCACACCCAAGCGACTCAGTGAAGTGCTTCAGTCATCAAAGGTTGTCCTCAAACGCCACTGGTTCGACCTCCTGATCCTTGATGAAGCGGATCGCCTGTTGGATCCTAACTTCGAGCCCGATCTCCGGCTGATACTGGATCTGGTGCCCAAGGAACGCCGGACCGGCCTGTTCAGTGCTTCAGTCTCCGAGGCCGTGGATGAGCTCGTCAGGGTGGGCATGAGGTATCCGTTCAAGATCAGCGCGAAGGTGCGCAGCAAGACGGGCGCGCTGGACAAGCGGACTCCGGAGAGCCTGAAGCTGTGCTATCTTACCGTCAAGCCCACGCAAAAGCTGCCGATGCTGAAACAGGTGTTGCATGCGAGGCAAACGGAGAAGAGTATCGTGTACGTCTCCACGCGCGCAGGAGTTGACTACTGGAAAGACATTCTACCATCTCTGCTGGGAGTGTCTGTCTTCCCGGTGCACGGCGATTACAAGGCGCCTGTCCGTGCGAAGAACTTGAGGCGGTTTGTGGAGTGCGACACGCCGGCCATACTACTTACCACGGATGTCCTGGCGCGAGGGATTGACATACCGGATATCGACTTGGTCGTGCAGCTGGACCCGCCGAGCCAACCTAAGGACTTCATTCACCGTTGCGGACGTTCGGGCAGAGCAGGCAAACGAGGGATGGCCATCACGTTTCTGAATGAAGGCAGCGAGGAGGACTACGTCAAGTATCTTGACATGCAAGGCACGAAGCTTGAAGCGTACCCCAACCCGCCAGCTGTCTCGGACGAGGATGCTGCGCAGACCATACGCATGGTCAGGACGACCCTTGTGCAGAAGCGGGAAATTCATGACCGGTCGCAGAAGGCTTTCGTCAGCTGGGTGCAGGCTTACACCAAGACGCTGCCAGCGGACATCTTCAACATCAAGAAAGTCGACTGGGTGGAATTGGGCAAAGCGTGGGGATTACTACGGTGGCCGAAGATGCCGGAACTGAAGCGCCTCTTCCCGCAACAGCTTACCGACAGGGTGTACGGGCTCGACATGTCCTCAGACTTCGACCTGGACGGCTTGGCGTACGCGGACAAAGTGCGAGAGGGTAAGCGGCAGGAATATCTTGAGGCTTGTGCGCGCGGTGAGCGGCCAGCTATGTCTTCGAAGGGCGGCGCGGCTGCGGATGCGAAGCGGAGGAAGGAGAGGGCGTGGAGTTCGCAGAAGGATGCCAAGGCTGTGCGCGAGGGGCGGCGGGAGCGGAAGGAGGTGAGGAGGACGGCTGAGAGGGTGGGCTTGATGTCGGCGGAGGAGAGGGTGGAGGCCGGGGAGTTGGAGGAGCTGATTGGGAGGGTAAGGGAGCAGACGGAGAAGGCTGAGGCGGGTGAGATGGAGGATGGGTTTGAGGGGTTTGATGATTGAGTGAGCGGTGGTAGGTAGGCTTATTGTTGTACTATTACTTGGGAGGCAGCGTCGCATGCGATGCCTCGAAGTAGTAGCCCACGAGACTCTACGCGTTTGCCGTTGACCGCGGGCTTGGACATGTCCGTGGCGTACTAGTCTGCCGTGCGTTGCAGCATATGCCGCTGCTCCAGCTTGACACGGCTGCGCTTGCCTGATTCCGCCTCGTCGCTACGGCTATTGATATATCATCTCGTGACCGCAGAAACTTGGTAGTGTTGCACTGCTGCTGTTGCTAGTGAAAGCCGGCGAGGCCGGATTTATCGGACGTCGGCGTCAAGCGCCGCACCTCCGGTACGCCCCGACGTCACCGCCACTGATAAGGCAGTCGCATGCAAGCCACTCTGGTATGCACCAACCAAAAAATCATTCAGGACCCGCGTTCGACACGTAGAAGAAGTCGCGCAGACGTTCCTGGCTAGCACGCGAAGCGCTTGATAGCCTGATAGGACACTGCAGTCTGCAGGGTCACGCGGGAAGCCCCTCCACTGCTTCCAGCCCGCAAGGGTCGCAAGCTCGAGCTCCGCCGCCCTCCGTTAAGGCTCCGTAGGAAAGCACATCCAGTCGTGTTCTGGCAAACCTTACGATTCCACGGGACAGCGTAAAAGACAGGTAATGACGTGAGCTTCGTCGTCTGCTGCCATCGCTCACTCTTCTCACTCCCTCCCTCACTCACCCACGTCTCAGTGTCGACAAACACTCGCTAAGCACCCACAACAATACCCCACCATCACAGCCATCGTTGGCACGAATCCTGCGATGCCATCCGACAAGATGACGTCCCTCACGGCGGACGTTGAGCGGTGGTCCCCGTATAGCAAGACGCGCTCCACCATCGACGAGCAGCCGCTGAGCGCGGACGAGGTGGACAAGCTGACGCGGTACTGGGAGGCCAGCCTGTACCTGTGCTTGGGCATGCTTTATTTGAAGTAAGCATACCGAAGAGTATAACCCATATGTGAGACATGGGATTGTCCTGACCTCCTGTGTTAGGGAGAACCCGCTGCTGCAGGAGCCGCTGAAGAAGGAGCACCTCAAGGCCCGCCTGCTGGGCCACTGGGGGAGTGATGCGGGGCAGTCGTTCACGTGAGTCCTTCGGTATGGTATGAGGTGTGTGGCAGTGGACGTCCAGCTGACGGAGACACGCCCAGATACATCCACTTCAACCGCATGATCAAGAAGTACAACCTCAATGCCTTCGTCATCTCCGGGCCCGGCCACGGCGCGCCCGGCCTCATCTCCAACTTCTACCTCGAGGGCCTGTACTCCGAGGTGTACCCCAACAAGAGCGAGGATGTCGAAGGCATGCAGCGCTTCTTCAAGCAGTTCTCCTTCCCGGGCGGCATCGGCTCGCACATGACGCCCGAGACACCTGGCTCCCTTCATGAGGGCGGTGAGCTGGGCTACTCCATCTCGCACGCTTTCGGCGCGGTCTACGACCACCCGCAGACCATCGCCCTGACGATCGTCGGTGATGGCGAGGCCGAGACCGGCCCATTGGCGACCAGCTGGCACAGCAACAAGTTCCTCAACCCCATCACTGACGGTGCGGTTCTGCCCGTGCTGCACCTAAACGGCTACAAGATCAACAACCCCACCATCCTGGCCCGCATCACCGAGGACGAGCTCACGAAGCTCATGGAAGGCTATGGCTGGACGCCCTACGTTGTCGCTGGCTCCAACATCGAGGAGATGCACCAAGCCATGGCCGGCACGGTCGAGAAGTGCGTGCAGGAGATTCTGGCGTACCAGAAGGAGGCCCGTGAGTCCGGCAAAGTCTTCCGGCCGAGGTGGCCCATGATCATCCTCCGCTCACCCAAGGGCTGGAGCGCTCCTCGCAAGGTCGAAGGCCACTACCTCGAGGGCCACTGGCGTGCGCATCAGGTCCCGCTGCCGAAAGTGGCGAGCGACCCGGAGCAGATGAAGGTTCTCGAAGCCTGGATGCGCTCATACCACCCGGAGAAGCTGTTCGGCAAGGAGGGTAAGCTGATCCCGGAGCTGCGCGCTCTGGCGCCCGAGGGCAACTCGAGAATGTCCGCGAACCCGATCACCAACGGCGGCATCATACGCAAGCCGTTGAAGCTAGAACACTTCCAAAACTGGGCTGTCAAGGTCGAGAAGCCTGGCACTACTATGGGACCGAGCATGGCCAACTTCGCCGAGTACCTGACGATGGTTGTGCGCGACAACCCGACCAATTTCCGCGTCATGGGACCTGATGAGACCGAATCGAACAAGCTGTCTGCGATCTACAAGGCCAGCAAGAAGGTGTGGGTTAATGGGTACCTGCCTGAGGATGAGGATGGCGGAAACCTTGAGCCGCAGGGCCGGGTCATGGAAATGTTGTCCGAGCACACGGTTGAAGGGTGGCTTGAGGGGTATATCCTGAGTGGCAGGCACGGCATGCTGAACAGCTACGAGCCCTTCATCCACATCATCGACTCGATGGTACGTCACATACTGATGGACAGGGGCCTTGCTGAATATTTCTGCTAACACGCCACACCAGGTCAATCAGCATGCGAAGTGGATCGAGAAGGCCGCGGAAGTGAGCTGGAGACGGGCTGTCAGCTCGCTCAACATCCTGCTCACGTCGACCGTGTGGAGACAAGGTAAGTCTGACACAGAATGTGTACCACCACTCCCACTACGAAACATCACTGAGACTGTTATGCTCTAGATCACAACGGCTTCACCCACCAGGACCCAGGCTTCCTCGACGTCGTCGCCAACAAATCGCCCGAAGTCGTGCGCATCTACCTCCCGCCGGACGCCAACTGCCTCCTCTCGACCATGGACCACTGCTTCAAGAGCTCCAACTACGTCAACGTCATCGTCGCCGACAAGCAGGAGCACCTGCAATACCTCAACATGGAGGACGCTGTGGCACACTGCAGCAAGGGCCTCGGCATCTGGGACTGGGCCTCCAACGACGCCGGCGCCGAACCGGACTTGGTCATGGCCTCGTGCGGCGACGTCGTCACCCAAGAAGCGCTAGCCGCCACCGCCCTGCTCCGCGAGTACCTCCCGGAGCTGAAGATCCGCTTCGTCAACGTCGTCGACCTCTTCAAGCTGCAGCCCAACGGCTACCACCCGCACGGTCTCACGGCCGCCGAGTACTCCGCCCTCTTCACCTCCGACAGGCCCGTCGTGTTCAACTTCCACAGCTACCCGTGGCTCGTGCACAGAATGACGTACAAGCGCGAGGGCCAGCACCGCATGCACGTGCGCGGCTACAAGGAGAAGGGCAACATCGACACGCCGCTCGAGCTCGCCATCCGCAATGAAGCGGATCGCTACTCGCTTGCCATCCTGGCCATTGACAATCTGAAGGATGTGCTGGGCAACAGAGGCGCCGGACCAAGGGAGAAGTTGCTCGGGGAGCGGATACGCAGCCTGGAGTATGCGTATGAGACGGGGATGGATCCGGAGATTTTCACGGGCTGGAAGTGGCCGTATTGAGGGAGTGAGGGAGTGCGGGTTGCATCGGATGGGTGCTAGAAGGCGCTTGAGCGGAAGATTGGGCCCGTGAGGGGGCTTGGGCCCGGCGGTTGCACGCCAGGTCATAGATGGTCGCTGCTCCTTTACGTAGATCATGAGAAAGATGTTTTTGATGACAACACCCGAGCCCTGTTGCCTTTCCCGCCGCCACTTCTCGCTCCGCAATACGAGCTCTATTGAGTTTGTGCGATATCCTGCTACGGGGCAGCTGGCTTTTTTTGGTAGTTTACATAAACAACACCTTCATTCTACGGATACACAACATCCCTTTTGTTTCTTCGGTCAGTCACCGGCATGCTATATAACTTCCCAGTCCACACCTTCCGACTAGCTTTTGACTCGCCTTACCTACCTACCCACCTTCGCGCCGCCCTGCTCATACAAAAGCCCAACCATATTCTTCCGCAGCTTCCGCGGCGGCGGGTACGCGACGTGGCCGCAGTTAAAGCGTATCACATCCTCGTCATCCTCTGCCACCGCACTGACGGGCTTGACGTTCGGGTCTTTGGACTGGCTGGCCTGGCCGAGCGCGGCGTTGCCATTGGTGGCTTTCTGCGCCGCGGCGCCTTGTTTGCGCTTCTTGGCCAGCATGTCTTGCTGCTCTTGCTTCAGGCGCGCGTTCTCGGCGCGGAGCCGGGTGAGCTCGGTTTCGGGCTTTTGTTTGGGCGCTGATGGTGCTGGTTTCTGTTGTTTACTTGGGGTGGGTTTGGAGGGGCCGGTCGCGGCAATCTTGGCTGGCTGTTTACCAGGGGTAGTCGGTGGGCCTGGACTCGCGCCGTTGGGCTGGTGGCTATTCATGGCGGTGGGTGGGTTGGATGGCTGCTGCGTTCGCTGTTTGGTGGTGTTGGCTTTCGCGCCCTCGCTGCTTTTCGCGCCGTCCTTTGCGGAAATGGCGGATCCGTTAGTGGCTACGGGCGCAGTGTTACCTGCTTGGCCGCGAGCGGAGCCGGGAGCTGGCGTCCCACCACCACCGGGTGCGTAGTCACGGATATCAGAGCCTCCATAAGCGCTGCCAGTACCAGTCGACTGCCCAGCGGAGGCGGTTGGTCGGGAGGCGGAGACGTTCCCGTTAAGCTTAGGAGCACCGCTGCCTGGTGTTTTGGAAGGAGGCTGAGTGCTGCTGCCAGCAGACTGTCCCTTGCCAGCGGGCGCTCTTGAACCACCGGCATTGGGAGCATTCTCACCCGCAGTCTTTGAAGAGGGCTGCTGCGGCGCTTCCTTTTGCTGCTTGGCTTGCTGTGCAATGAGGTTCTTCAGCCGAGCGTTCTCTTCTTTGAGCTTGGCCAGCTGATCGGCATCGTCGCCACTAGGCCCAGTAGCGGGTGATTCTTGTTCACCCGACGGCCTCCGCGCTTCTGCAAGCTGACGTTCCAGGTCTTTCAGCTTGAGTTGGAGCTTCAGGTTCTCGTTCTCGGCTTTCAGCAAATCGGCTTCGGAGGCACCACCTTTGGACTGTGGACCAGCCTGCTTCCGCGCCAGCTCCGCCTCCTTTCTCTTCAGTTCTTCCTCCTTGCTGCTGTTTTGCTGCTCCCGCTCATTCATCGCAGCCTCCTTCGACGCAATGTCTTTCTCCGCAGCCCTGAGCTCATCCAGCTTTTTCTGTAGCCCCTCCTGCTTCGCATCCGCATCACCACCATTGTTTTGGATACCTGATGCTTGTTGTTGTCTCTCAGCAAGCTCCTTCTCTTTGGCGGCAAGCTGATCCGCTTCCTTCTTCTGCGCAGCTTCATTCGCTGCGAGATCCTGCTCCTTCTTCTCCAACGCCGCCTCCTTCTGCTCCAAGTCCTGGAGTCGAGCTTCCTTCGCTGCAAGTTCCGCCTCACGCTTCTTCAACGCTTCACCCTGTTCTTCAGCATCGGCCGCAGACGATAACCCAGCTTGCGGCTTCCATCCCGGCGCATGGGCGTCCCGGAAGTACCACAGCATCGAATGCGTCCAGTTGAGCTGCTTCGGCCACATATACACTGTATTGTTGTCCACATGGTTCGCATACGAGTTGCACAAGTATGCATCCGGGAAAGCATTGCACTTGAGCCAGCAGCTTCCCGGCGCGTGCCCTTGCTCCATAGTCCACCATTGCTTTTCGCCCGTGTCCACTTTGGCGGCAGCGTTCCCGGCGATGGCGCGCAGGTATTGGCCATTGGAAGCGTTTTGAAATGCTACGACATTCTCGTTGTCCGGGCTGTATTCAATGGTCCAGTGCTGGGCTTTGTTGCTGCTGTCGGAGGTGCAGTCGAGGATGCCGTTGGCTTTCTTCTCGGGGACGCGGCCGCCGTTTACTGCTATCAAGAAGAATGCCATGTTCGCTGGCTGGCGAAAAGTTGACAAAGGAGCGGAGGAAGTGTAACGCGAAAAGGCGAGCAGGACGGGAGATTCGGACCTATCTTCACATACCTACACCTTCTCCTTCATGTACTAACGTGCATGGCCATTGGCTGGTGAGGTTGACGTACGCTTTCCCCTCTTGATTTGCAACGAGCTGCGTTTAGTGCTTAACGGACTGCGTGTTCCAAAGTCTAACTCCCCAGAGACAAGGAAAGCTACGCTGGACTTGACTCCTTTGGGCTGATGAACATATAAAGTCATCGGATCGACGGTCGAACAACTTGGTGCATTGCACAGATGCAGCCGCAGCGGCGTCATGGAGCGACCCGGTGGGCGGCACCGCGCCGTCACCCTGTGTGGGGATGGCTCCAGCAGGGACAAACCTTAATTCGAGCGGAATGACGAGGTTGATCGACGTGTCTAGTGCCAAGAGGTTTTTGAATATTCAGCTTCGCAACGATCCCATGATCGTCACTTCGGCGCATTGCCCAGATCCCATTTCCCGAAGAAACCCAACACCACAGGCGTGTAGTCCAGCACACGTACCTCGCTGCAATTCTGGCTCGTCAAGTGAATCGCATCGTAATTGTCGGCGAACGCATTGGGCCAACAGTGCCCGAGCTGAGCGAAATGGTAGTGCTGGGTGACATTCTCCAAGCCGCCGCACGAGTACGAGGTGATGTTGTAGCCGCCCAAGTCGCCAGTCACCTGGGCCTTGGCGTCTAGGCCGCAGTTGCGCTCACCCCACCACTTCACCCATTTCCCGACGTTCGGGAGAGGGCCGCCTTTGCCTTGTCCGCCTGCATACGAGATGACCGTGTCGTTGTGACCGTGGGTCTCGAGGATGGCTCGCTTCTTGCTGCAAGACGTGCGGTTGGTGTCGGTATACAGGGCTGCGGAAGCCATGGCGAAGGCGGCGAAGCTGTCACCGTGATCCGAACACGCGAGGGTGTCGACGAAGCCTCCTCCGTTACTCTTGCCGGAAGCGTAGACGCGGGTGGGGTCTACGCAGTACTCCGCCTGCACGTGGGCCAGCAGATCGGTGGTGAACTGAAGGTCGTCGGTGCCCTTTACGGCGTAGGATGGGCCTTCCCAGGATCTGTTGAGGCCTTGCGGATAGATGACCACGTACTTCTGGCTTGCCGGGTAGTTGTAGTACTGCGAGTTGCGGTGCTGCTCAGTTGAGGTGTCGCCGTTGCCGTGATAGTCGAAGATGAGCGGGTGCGGTTGGCGGGCATTGTAGCCTTGGGAAACCTGAACAGCGTAGTATCTTGTCGAGGTGCCGGACACGATGCTGAAGTTGCCATGGGTATCTCGGTAGTGATAGCCTGGCGTGTGTGGCTTCCCGCAGCCAGTTGTACCGACCCGGTCATGAGCAGGTGGCGGTGGGTAACCGGACGGTGTAGCTGCTGCAGATACGCTGCCGGGCAACGCGGCGACAGCGAAGCCCAGGCATGTGAGCATTATGAAGTGCATCTTGTTGTTGTTACGAGGAAGTGAGGACGTAGGTAGGCACGATACGTGAGCTGCGCAAGAGCCGGGTTGATGAAAGGTGTAGATATCTACGAGATAAACAAAACTTGGGTCCAACTACCTATTCACGGAATCGCAGTCCGGTGCGACCGACACAATGCAAGCAACTCCACCTATCGATGTCGATGTGCCTGCGAGGGGACGCGTGAGGGGAACAATGCCGAAGGAGCCCGGTGTACCAAGATCAAGTTGGTTGCACCATGGAAGTTGAAGGAACCCAACGATGACCTTCGTTGGCTGGCCTAGTCATGCACCGGATCCCAGTGCACAGTTTTAAAACAATCTCTGCCTTTGATGATGGGGTGGATGCAAAGGATGTAAAGTGAGAGACGGAGATGCTGTTGCTGTGCCGAGGCCGAATCGCTCCGCGGCCAGTGCATCGTCTCGGAAAGCAGTCGTTGACCATCGAATAGCAAGGTACCAGTTCCACTATTACATGTGCACAGCACGACGGCTTCAGAAGTTCCAGCAGATTATCGATCTCTGCTGAGAGCATGGTGTAACAGATGCACCTGACGCAGTCTGCGTGCGGCTTTCCAGGTTATGCCTCACTCCTTCGCTTCATATCCCGTGCTCGTCACGCTGCACAATTTCGGTCCTTGCCGATATACCACAAGCTCTCATTCGTCTCCAGCGTGGCTCAAAAGATACCGAACCGCTTCCTCCTCGGCGCCACAGGCCCATCAGCAGCCAGATACCCTTCATTCTTCGGCGCCGCAGCCGCACGCTTCTTCTCCCTCCTCGCACTCGCGCACGTGAAGAGCACGATGATCACGCCGAAGAACAGCGTGACGAAGCTCGCGAGCAGCAGCCAGATACCAGTGCCGAACTTGGCGTGGCTGCCTGACTTGTCGGCATTGACGTGATGCCTGACAATGCCGAAGACGCTGAAGTCCACCGCCAGCGAGATGAGCGTCAGGAGCCAGGCGATCAGGGCTACGAGAGCGCCGGCCAGGGAGCCGATGTTGCCCGAGCCAAGGGAGAGCAGGAAGGCGATGAACGCTAGGCCGCAGGCGATGGGATGCAGGACCATGACACGCGTAAGGCTATCGGATGTGCCAGCTGCGATTTCGGAGAAGGAGGTATGATCAACGACGGCCATGATATCTGCCGGGTTGTAGCCAATGTGGCGCTTGGTGCAGTAGTCCTGCTGTGTCCTGCGCGCACATCAGCGTCAGCACGGCTTCCCGTTTCGTTGGAGTGCTGGCGTTTTAGACTTACCTGACCGGTGGCACATCGAGGATGCAGTACCCGAAGGTGCCGAAGCTCACTGACGAGTGGCGAATCTGGGTCTCGTTCTTCAGCGTGACTCGCAGGAGGCCGACATCGTTGATGATGGGCGCGGAGATGGTGGTGATGAGTAAGAGGATGCTGGAGATGAAGAGGAGTGCGACTCCGACCCTGCGCGTCCACGGTCAGTATTTCCTCACCTTCAGCCGCGGGTGCCCCGTTGACCGTACATACCAATGAGTCTTCCTCGCGATGCTCGCCAAGGCCATGTTTCTGTCGTTCAGGAGGCGGGCGGAGAGGTTGTCCGTAAAGATCCTCTCTCGGGCACCTGTTTCAGGTCTCTCAAATGCGACGTTGTCGTATGTTCTGTCACTTTTATTGCTTGGGCAGCCCGCGATGTGGAGGTCGAGGTTTAGGTTGTTGGCCGCGGGCTGCTAATCAGGTTATTAGGTCCTACTCGCTGGTGATCACGAGGGTAGTGCAAATGACGTCGCTGTGTTCACTGTTGTGTCTGCTGATATGTATCCAGAAAGTTCCAAACATGTTTGCTACCCGCATTCCTTTGTCGGTGCCAAGGCAAGGGCGTGTCTGTGAAACCGGAAGGCGCATGCCTCCAATGGCAAACGAGTCTGAGTGCCAAGCCTTACAGAAAGGCAATGGCACCTCACTCGCATCTCAATGACATTGGGGCTCATATACTGCACTTGCTACTAGTTACTATGACAAGAAAGTACTGAGTTTCCTCGATGAACTCCAACAGCATCCGGCTCCTAACCTTCATATACATTCCTTGCGGGTGGCTGCTGATTGCATTACCTGGGTCTCTGTCGCCACCGCGGAACATCATTTACCATCCCATCTCATCCGGGTAGAAACGTCTATCGAAATCAATGGTCGTGGGTACCATGCCGCTGCCGTTCGGATCATCCGACAAGTAGTAGTCTCTCGGCAAGGTGTCGTACCTCGGTGCGCCTTCGCCGCCCTCTTTCGCTGAGGACCCCAACCAAAGACGAAGCGTCCCAAACGCTCCATACCCCAGCTCCATGTCCTCCCAGCGCTTGTCATGTGGCGGTCCTGGATTGTACGTCGGATCCCGCACTGCTTGCTGCCATCGTTGCTGCTCGGAGACGGGCTCCATGTCGTGGATACGCTGTTGTTGATCGATCCCATAGCCGAACGGGGCGGAGTAATACGATCCGCCGGGTTGGCCACTGGTGAAGTCGAGCACCCCGAACGGCACATATCGATCATTGCGGCCTTGCTGCTGGTTCTGGAAGATGCCTGTTGGCACTCTTTGTTGATCGCCATAACACCATTCGTAGGCGGCGTTCTCTAGACGCTTGGAGTCGGGTGCATTGTCGTGCGGGTATCAGGTCCACGGGCCGCTCATTGGATTGGCGCAGCGTGAGCTGGGTATCAGATCAACGCAAATGCTGTGGTAAACTGCGTTCTTGAGGGGCTGTCAGTCGATCGGGACACTGACACTGACTTTGGGTCTGATGTCTTAGGTTATCGCGTTATTGTGTTGCTGCTCGAGTACGCTGCGTCGAGGAAGATATGCATTTCAGATATGCATTTCCACACAATCTAGCAGGGTAACCGCAGTAAATGGGCTCAACAAAGGCATCTGCAGGTATGTTCATCATCACACTTGCTGCGATATGACATCTGGGCAACATTCGCACGCGGACAACATTTTGGGCTGTGACGGCAATGGCGTCGACAAGATCATTCACTAGTTGCCGCAGAGCACACAAGAATGCTCGGCTTTCCTGACTGGCCCTCCTAAAAAGGGCCGCTCACATGGTGCTGATCCCTCTTGTATACAATCGCACGTTTGTCGTTGATTGATCAAAACGTACATAGCTCACCCACTTAGCCTCTCACCACTATACTGCGATACCGCTAGTCCAACTGTTGGACTAGCAACTATATGATGGCCGATGTTGGTCGATAGTACGTACCTTCGGGCGGTTCCATACCAGCGCCTGAAGCATTCAGCATACAACCCTAGGCCGTCTGGCAATTACTCAATGCTCTAGTCTCAGGCCCATGCTCCAGGGCGCTTGATGGTATCGAATGTACGGCCACCACTCAGTGTCTCACTGTGGGACTATCGGTCTCTGGCATACGGGCCTGTTTCTCGCCTCGGTACTGTGCGTAAATCGCAACCTACACTTGGCTACTCACTAAACGCTGCGGATGTCTGGGAGTGTGTATATCCCTTGTTAGCACAAGACGTCCGTATACCAATCGAGTATGTACATACAGCGTCCTCTTCCAGCACCCAGGCTTCGCCTGCAGCTACCAGTCCGGCATGATATACTGACAAGGTTCCGCGTTTCGACGCTTGTCTCGAGATCAACAGTAGAAGAAAGCAAGTCGCCGTCTAATATGACACGCTATAGGTCATAGGTCTGCCTGTGAAAACCACTCTCAAGGAGTGCATCAATGGAGGGCACCAGGAAGAGCTTGTAGAGGGGACATAACAGACCCGTAGACACGGGTTCGTGTAGTGATAGGCAGATCCCTTGCGACTTTCCACAACGTTTGCTGACCTACTCAGAATTTCGCGGGGGTAGAAGGTACGACAAGCCCATCTCCCGAAAGCAAACCGGTGAAGTCGACGACCGGAGATGCTCTGCAGGATATGCTAACGTTCCGGATGATCATGCGGCCTGGGTGTCGCAGTTCGGAAGCTGAAGGTCCTATCATAGTCGACTTACGGTCTCTTTTGAGTGAGCGTTGAGTCTGGGAAAGTCCAGTATAATCTTCGCCATCACACGGACCATTGAAGTGTCACAGCCTTCGAAAGCTTAGATGGAACCTTGACATTACGGATAGCATTGCTGGAGTGAAGCTCCATTCCATCTATGTGCACCTGCCCATCGACTGCGTAGTTGAGCGGTCTGGTGCGCTGCTCCGGACGACGAGCTTCTCCTTCGTGCTTGACCTCCGCTTACATTCTATGCACGGAGTCCTTCCTGGTCCACCTCCTGAACGTCTTGCCAAAAAAGTAGAACACAATCCCGAACGAGCACCACAGCGTGATCAAGCACATGTTCGTCATGATCGGCGGCAGAAATCCGCTCTTGATAATCCACGGCGTGATGAACTCACTGAAGCCATAGCCCCAGACATTCTTGTTGACGGTGATGGCGACCATCAGCGAGCCGGCGACTGGCTTGTAGCTGTCGACCGCGTAGGTGGTGACCATAGCGGGCAGGGCAGCGACTTGGATGCCTGCGCATGTGTAGCCGATGATGACGATTGCCTCCCATGGCCACTTTCGCTCATAGCCGAAGGCGACGACGAAGTTGCCCAAGATCATTATCAGGACGTAGGGAACTATATCATATCAGCAAGGGGCTTGTATAAATGGACAAATGATAGATGCTCACTCATTGCAGGCAGTCTCATCTCGGGCTCGCGGACACCGCGGTTCTTCTTGGTGGCTCGAGCGGAGATCCAGTCACTGAAGGGCCCAGCGGTGGCCAAGCCAATCAAGGCGCCGACAAGAATGGCGAAGTTCATGAAACCGATGGATTGCGAGTTGTAGAGATACGGTGGTGCTGCGAAGTTTTGCGACTGTGTGAGGTTCAAGGTCAAGAAAGAGCTGCAAGACCAGGAGACGACGAAGGCGGCAAACTCGACGATCGGGAAAGCAAGGAGCTTCCACGGAACCCAGAAGTCAATGAGGAGAGACTTGAGGGGATTGGCGCTTGGTGTGTAGATTCCCCATTGTGCCTTGGACGGCGAGCCCCTTCCGAGATACGGGTCGCGCTCAGCTGTGGCCTGGTGTGAAAGGTCTGGCATCGTGCCATGTGTTGGTATTTGGCTGAGGTTGCCGCCGGGCTTCTCAGGATCCTCGACCGCTTCACTGCCGTGGACCTTCTCCGTCGAAGTGGCAGGCGAGGCCTTTGCGTCCGTTTGAACGTGGTGAGCAATCTCATCTGGATGCAGGCGGTGCCACTTGGTCTCCGGAAACATGAAGATGATCATCACACACGCTGTCGCGAGTAGAGCGGTATTCAACCACCAGAAGCTGCGCCATCCGACGTGTAGGGACATCGATCCCGCGATGATTGGCCCAACCATCAAAGAGCCCATGTAGGCTACCCAGTAGAAGGTGTTCCAGAAACCCCTGTCGTGGAGGAAGAATATATCGGCAATGACGGCCGGCTGAATGCTCTCTGATGGACCCGCTCCAATGCCGTTGAGGATACATGCGCCCATGAAGCTGTTGTAGGTCATGGCTTTTGCACGCCAGATGGAGGAAGCTACGCAGACCAGTAACGAGAAGATGTAGACAGGTCTGCGGCCGAAAGAGGTGCTGAGGGGAACCCTACGGAGTCAATATTAGTTAGGCACTTGAGTCATATACGCAGGTCGATTGGCTCACCAGAGGAAGTTGCTGAAGCCTAGAACCAGGATGGCATAGCCGGTAAACTTGACAACGTCTGCCAGGTTGGAGTCAAAAGCCTCAATGTAGTCTGGAAACATGGGTGCCAATGCAAGGGGTCCCAGACCTTGTGCGAAGGTCGCGGTCGTGGACGCTATGATAGCACAAGTCTTCCGGAACGTCGACCAATTCAACGGGTCGTGAGGATCCGCTGATGGTTGTGGCACCAAGACATGTGAGCCGCCTTTGACAAAGTGATGGCTGCCAACGTCCGCCATGATCTCCGTGCCGGGTAAGATCTCGGCATGGAGCTCCTCCTCAATCTGGTGGAGCTCCTGCAAGTACTGTTAGCAAATGTAGTCATGCTTGTTATGGAGCTCCTTCATACCTCTACATCGTAGTTCATCTCCATCTTGATGGGTCGAACACTATATCGTCGCGCGAGCGGTTGATGGCAGATGTGAGCAGAAACAAGCAGAAAGGAGGTTGTCGTTGAGGTTGCGATACGGTGGTCGCTTAGGCGAGGTCACCGTGCCAGGCACCCGGTGAGTTGAGGACGGTGGGGGATCTGTGCGGCGTGACACAGAGCTCGTGATTGCTGCTGAAGTGTCGCACAGTGACACGTGAGGCTTAAAAGGTGAGGTTTGGATGATGAGCCAGAAGCGAACGCAAAGGAAGCAGACAATATAATGTGGGACATCCTTTTCTAATAGAAACCCCAGCTCCAAGCTCTTCCAAGAGCCTGGAACGTGCCGCCCGTCGCCTGCACGAAATGCCATGTTTTGGCCACGCCAGAACGTGCTCCACCCCCGTGCCGCATGACAAGGCTAGGCTGGCAATGCTCCTGAGCCTTGCCCCCGGACCCCGCGTGATTGGCCCCATGCCCCATACCCACTATGCCGGTGCATCGTTTGATCGGTGAACCGTGACCCTCTCGGAGAAGGTACCGCAATGTGAACATTATAGCGTCCCATGGGGATACTCATTGGGTCAACCACTGCAACCAGGCGAGTCTGGGGTCGAAAGGTGGGTCGAAGGGGTGACGATATGCGGGGCGTGAGAGCATCCGGCTTCGTTTCACGGCATTTTGCAAAACAGATGCGGCTGGCAATGGTGGTGAGTGCGAGATCCGTGAACCGCGGCAGGATTTCTTCGATGAGCGCTCGGCGCTGGCGCTGAGACGTGCGGCACATCGACCTGCTGCAGGTGCCGCCCGTCCAATTCCAATTCGAGCTGCTGGGCCAGTGGGGAGAGGGTCTGCTGCTCGTCTAAGGCGGGTGGCGCCTGCGTTCGAAGTTCTAACCTCGAAATTCGCGTATCGAATGATCGAAAGCAGATCACACAAATCTCGCTGACACTCAGCCTCGGTCTGGAAGCGGCCGATGCTACTACTCTTCGATGCAGACACTGCAGAGTCTGCGTGTCGTCAAACTCCAACCACCAAAGATGTTGCCTTTGGAGGAAGGTTTGCGCCGGTATCTCATTCTCTCGATAAGTCGCGTGCGAACTGTGAAGTTCGAAAGCGTGCGGAGAGCCGGAGACTCGGAGAGCCTGGGCCCCGTGGGGAAAGACGGTGGAATTTATTCGCAATTTGCCGGTGAGTCGTGACAGTGCAGTGACACACCGTGGCCAGCGACCGACGGCATGTCGTGGGACCGAGGATAGCCTCGCTACCTCGCCACCTGGACCCTCACGCTCACTTTACTTGACGCCTTCTGCCATCAACAGAACGGAGGAGCTAAGAAAGGGATAAAGGTGGATGGGGAGTCGAGAGTGAAAGCTGTGCAGTCCTGCGGCAGTGTCACTTTGTCAAACTACCTACTCATCAGTCCTCATATACGCGCATTTTGACTGAAACCCGGACGCATCTGTGCAGCCGGGTGTGGATCTTTCAGCACGATGGAGAGAGGAGAATGATGAGGCCGTTCCAGATGTACCGGGTGGCCGACACGCGCACCAATGTCCGATCGGCGGTCTCGTAGGGCAGTGACTCCATAAAACATGCTGATCCGGTGGCATGTATAGGATGCGGCGGCTGCGAAGTGGGCTGCAAATGTCGGCATACCAGGTCCTGCGGACCTCAAGGACTTGGAGCGCTTGTGATCAAGGAGGAAGGCGCGTCGAATACCGCACGGCTGACCATGATAGCACCGACTCTACTCCATAGCCGTCGAGGAAAAGTGATTGGAAGCCCAAGGCTCTCAGGCCTTCAAAACGGATTGCATTCCCCGGTGTGTGATACACATTGTGGCCCCCACGGGCGCAACCGGGATCCCCGTCCTTTTCCTGTATCATAACAGTACTCGAGTCACAAAAGCTCTGGCGTTGATGAATACCGGCAGTGACTGAAGAACGGTGACGGCCAAGTATGGCCACAGGCAACATCGATCGCAACCTCACTACATCAATTTATCCTTTAGCGGCCTGCAGCCGTACAAGCCCCGATATAGGCCATTTGAGGGTAAGTGAAGTTCAGTCTCATTGTCATTCGCTATTGTCAAGATTCCAGGCAACAACGGTTCCAGAACTCATTCACTTGTGCTTCACCGCAAAGCGTGCACGTGAGGCTTGGCTGTTCTTTAGCGCCGCAGTCATCGTCACCCCGCCACACTCTCAAGCTTTCCATCTTCTTGAACACATTCACTGCAAGAATCTCGACTCGAACAAAGAGATATGACCCCAGCCTAGACATTCTCGTATCTTCTTGTCCAACCGCGAGATCATTGTCATATTGATACCGACGGCTTGTTCGCGATCCGGAACAGAAGTCCCTAACATCGACCATCTTCACACCGACCAGATTCGACTCCCAAACGGTGACCAACATGACGACCTCGCAGAGCACTACCGCCCTGGAGGCAGGAGCCATCATCAACGAGTACTACACCATCGAAGACTACGTTCGCCGCCGTGCGACCTACCTTGGCAAGCATCCGAAATATCGTGATTTCGCTTATCTCTTCCCGATTGCTCGTCGCGATGCTGGCGGTGTCTTTGCTTTCGAGCGAGAGAAGCTATCCGTGCAAGAGGTCCGTCGTCGTGAGCAGGCTGCGGGGTTTATCGTATTGCTTCCGCTTCCGACTAAGGGGAACACCCAGACGGTCGACGACTTCAACAGCTACGGCGACCGGGAGTGGTCGCCTAGCGTGTCCTGGCCAGTGGCTCGCCCCGCAATCTCCTATGAGGCCCAAGACAACCTCACTACCACAAGCTCGATAACTGCGACATCTGCCAACACGCATAATGTGTTGATGTCTCACGCGGCTGTGCAAGCTCCATCTTCATCCCAGCAGCCTGCGCTCAACGTTGCACATTCTTCGTCTTCCAACACACAGACTGTGACTCCGCCAGTCTCGCCAACCATTGCAGCCTCGCAGTATAGCCACGGTGCTCCAGCGCAAGTGGCTCAGGATCCGAGGTCGAGCGTGCAAACTACAATGACGCCATCAGCAAACACCAACTCAAACGTTGCTTCACACGAGCAAACCGTCACCGGTACCAGCCCAGCGCCATCCAAGGGGTTACACAGCGACCAGCTCCTTGTGGAGGTGTCTGCAGATTCCACCTCGACGATGGCGGATCCTGCGTCGACCGTGCCGACAACGTCAACGATGGGATGCCAGCTCTACGACGCAAGGCAGCAGGAGTTGATCCGCTTCGTTATCGCTAATCTTGGCAAGCAGCCTGGTGAACAGCAAGCACCTCGATCCACGCCATCAGTCACGGCCTTGTCGTCCACTGAGCAGCAAGCGCCACCATTCGCGTCTTCTGTCAACAGTGATCAGCCTAGTGAGCACGCAGCGCCACCGTCCACGGCGTCCGACAGCTATGGGCAGCCTAGCCAGCAGCAAGCGCCACTTTCTGCGTCCTCAAGCAGCGGCGACCAGCTCGTTGATCAGCACGGGCCACCGTCCACCGCGTCTGTCACCGATCGTCAGCCTACCCAGCAGCAAGCGCCACCGTCTACGGCCTCTGTCAGCGGCGACCAGCTTATTGATCAGTACGCACCACCATCCACGCCCCCAATCATCGGCAATCAGCCCACTGAGCAACAACCACCACCATCCTCGTCCTCTGTGAGGGTCGGCAAGGACGTCGCAGCACTCGCAGGCCGCGGTATGAGTGTCCCGGTGAAACACAAGTCAAGCAAGAAGAATACCGCATCCGCGTCTCCGTCAGCGCATGCGACTGGCGGCATTGTCGTCAAAGAGCTCATCGACGAGCAAATGTCAGAGGCGGGACCTGACGTGGTGGAGCAGAAGGGTGGCAAGAAGCGCGCAGCCTCCGAGGCCACCGAAACAGAGGCACCTCCTGCTGTCAGCGATAGAGGGTCTACCGAGCAGACGCCAGATGCCGCGTCACCACCAGCAAAAAGGTTGAAGGCGCTCAAAGGCCCACGTAAGCCGACTGCATCACCATCTCCCAAACCAGCTTCAGCTCCCAAGTCGAAGACGGAGAAGAAGGCCGCTAGCAGTCGGATCAACCGACTCGACTCGGTCGTCGCGGGCACCGCGCTCCCCGAGGACGCTAGAGAAGCGAAGCAAGCCGCGAACGCACGCTACAAGGCTCTCCTAGCCCAGCAACAGCTGCCACAGAAGGCCACGACCTCTCGCGCCAGCCGCGCCCGCAAGAACCAAGATCCGGATCTGCTGCCAGAGTTCTTCAACCCGGACGCCTTCCCGCAGGGACCTATGCATGACCAGCAGGTCCGCTGCCTGTGCGGTGCGGTCACTGACGACGGCGAGCCGATGATCGGCTGCGACAAGTGTCTCGTGTGGGAGCATAGACAGTGCATCGGCGCAGGGCTTCCTGCGGACCCGGATGAGGATGCCTATCTGTGTCGGATGTGCGATCCGTGGATGCATAGGGTGGTGATTGCGCGGTTGAGGGGGGAGCATTCGCTTGAGTAGCGCTCGTGCGGCTCGATCGTCGGCGTTTTGTTGGCTCGGTTCCTGGTGTTGTACCTAAAGGAGGACAGGTCATTAGCATGGCGTTCGGCGTTTGGAAGATGGATGGATGCCAGCATGAGTGGGCGTGTCAGCGAAGCGCGACTCGACCGCCATCAATCGCTGCATGATAGGCATCACGGAGATTTGCCGCTAGGCAAAGGAGGTTGATTACTTCTGTTGCATGGGAACGTGCATCGTGGAGCGTTTGGAGATAGTACATATCAAGTGTATCACCACTTCGCCATCCGTGACCGTGGCGTGTCCGGCCTCGCAGTAGTAGCAAGGCAAGAAAATGCCACACACGTAGTTTCCTCCCACGCAGTGCTTGCGGAACGCCCAACTCCTCGCTAAAACGCTCAATAGATACATCAAACACGTGCGGTACCTCATGTCGAATGCCTCAAACTAGGCTTGTACGGCGGCTGCAGCAACCCGGACCGAGCATCAATCGACGGCCTCGGCATCATCTGCTCTTCGTGTATCGCACTCATGGGCCGTGTCAGATCCGTCCGACTGTTGCCGAACGATTTCCTGCCCTTCGGCCCCTTCCTCCTCTCTGGGCTACGGCTATCACCTCTCCGGCCGGGAGGCGATGCCGAGTTGCTCCGTCGACTCGAGTCGTCGTCCGTGGAGATCGCCGTACCCGGCGCAAGAAGTGGTGAAGATGAGCGTGCAGGATGCATGGGCGGACTATATGGCGCGGAAGCCATCTCCACCGCGCCCTCCCGCGGCGCTGGTATCAGACTGTACGCCGAAGGGTTCCGGCCACTCATCCCGGCGCCTGCGCCCGCTCTCTCTTGGTCCGCGACGAGCATCGAGGTGGACTGGTTAGGGGTGTGATGTGGCGAGCCTCGCTCGGAGCCCGGTTGCTCCTTGGGCGTCATGGCCGGGTCGTAAAGCCATGCTACTTCCGGAAAGATGCGCCTGCTGCCACGTTTGCTCGAGCGTTGTGAGCCGCGCGGCCCGAAGGGTGATTTGCCCTGGGATCGTCGCCGGAGGAGGTAGAGGGCGATGAGGAAGAAGGCGACGGCGCCCGCTGCTACACCGGTTGCAATGCCGGCTATCGATGCGTTCTTAAGTTGGCCAGGTCCGGAGTGGGGTAATGCCGCGCCGGAAGTGCTGGGTGTTGCTGAGCTTGCTGACGAAGAAGAGGATGAGCTGCTGGCGACGGTCGTCAGGGTGGATGACGTGGATGATATGGATGATGTGGATGATGTGGATGACGCTGTTTTCGAAGGCAGACTGTGTGAAGTCGGCCTTGTTATTGAGGGCATTGCTGTATGTGCGGTTGGTCTGGTGGCGGACGCCGTTGTGGCCTCGGTAGTAGTGTCCGAAGTACTTGAGGTCCCAAGAATCTGATGGGTGAAACTATCAAACTCCGATTCGAAGCTTGACGCAACATTGCTGGGAAGCGCAGACAATAGAATGGACAGCGCGTTAGTGGTGGCTGCCGAGCCATCGGCGGCAACGGTGGTCGACATCGTGAGGCCAGTGACTGATGCAGACGAGACCGTAGATAGAGTTGCAACCTGCCCAGTGGTGGCAAGCAAGCCGTCGATCGGTGGAACACTGGTTGCTGAAGTTGAAGTCGTGGCCGTCGGAGGATGATTAGGAGCGAAGTTCGCGACCCGGTTCGCGTAGTGGCCTGACGCTACAATGGCGTGACTTGCGGACGCAGAAGGTGACCTGTAGGGCTTGGCGACAGCAGTAGTGATGTATGGGATGATGTAGCCTTGACCGTGAGTAGGAGACAATGGTGCATTATGTTGTAGTGTGCCTGTCCCGAACGGCTGGGCTGCGGATGAGATAAAGCTGGGTGAGGCTCCGCTGGACGCGGCTGTGCTGAGGGCTGACGAAAGCCTCGAGGCGTCCGACTTGTTGCTACTTTGGGATGGGGCCGAAACCTGCACTCTCGCTCCGGAGAATAATGAAATATATGTTGAAACAGCAGCACTGTGCTGTGCTGATACGCTTGACGAGATCAGGAGGAAGTCGTGTTGTAGAAGTGATGTTGTCGAGATGGCCGTTGGAGAGGAAACCGAAGTGGAGTTAGGTCAGGTTGAGACAAGCCTACCGCGGATCTTCCGTATAGCACTCACCGATTATCATATTATGACCGAGAGCAATTGCAGCCGCTGCCGCGGGTTTACAACTTTACCCAAAGTCAAAAGGACCAAGGTACGCGAGAAGCAGGATCTGGCGGCTAAAAAGCATGTTGTGCGATATTAAGGGTGATGTAAGCAATCAAAGCACTGCCAAGGCAGCTCGCTGTCGCCGGAGACGGCGGTGACACTGTCTGTCTTGTTGAGCAACTGACAGGAAGGCGGAAACCCGAAACTAGCGAAGAACATACCTATACGAACCGGCAGGTAATACTTAGCTGCACCCTTTGGGCCTCCGACAAGGCAATGTTTAGGTAGCATCGCCTGGCTTCATCATACCAACATAGCACAGACAGCGACGCCTTTGGCAGCTTGACTGTGCTGTGCTGTGCCCTCACCCGCGCACAAGGTGACGAGAACACAACCATGGTCCATAGCCGCGGGCGGCGGATCCCATTTCGAGAACCCAGGGAGGGCTCATCTCTCATGCATGCTGCTGCATGCACGCGGTGCATGGTAACCATGGTTGGCGAGCGGGCCGCTAACATGCAGGGCTAAAGTTGGGAACATTGGCGCTGACAGGCGTGCTGTTGTTGGATTGCACGAGGCGCAGCCGCAGCCACGTGTTTTGCTCGGGGACGAACGCTTGGGGATAAGGTAGGCGTGCCGCCGTCAGATGTTCTCGTTGTCGTGGGTCAGCCTGACATGGCAGACGGGGCACGCATGTGTTGATAGGACGAGCATGATGGCGAGACCTTGGAAGTGAAGACCTGAAGACTCAAAGAGTCAAGAGTTGGAAAACCTGGAGCATCCCTGTTTGTGTCCCCGGTCCCGAGTCGACGGCCGTCTGTGCGCATGACAACGCGATATCCCTACTTCAAACTTGACACTTTGTTGGTGCCCTGGCCAACAACCGCCGCCAGCATGGTCCTTCAGTTGATGGAGTCGTCATCTTCGCGACGAGAACACATCAAAGGTTGACCGGAACATGATGGCATTGATGTATTGGCGAGAGGAGCGATGTATTGGCAAGAGGAGCTACATGTTCAACATTTTCAACCGTAACACCGGCGAGTACTCAAGCTCCACCACCGAACGGATACAACAATGGGGTCTTATTTACACGGCAAACCCGTCAATGCCACCAGGACCTTCCATTTACGACAATACAGACTACACTACGGTCTGCCCACCAATCCAGCGCCAAGAGCTTGGAAAAGGCCAAGGCACCGCCCAACTGCACACGCCCAGCGAATAGTCAGGAAGCCCAGCAACACCAGCGCGAACTCGGTTCGCCCCGTGTCCTGGTGGCATGACCGAACACTTGGCAAACTTCTGCTGAATCTGCGTCTCGTCACTCCTTTTTCGTTGTCGCACGACCCTCGCGCAGAACCGCGGTCCCACCCACCCGACCGACCTTTCTAACGGAAGCCATTCGTCCTCTCGACGCCGTCCGTGCGTCGTCTGTTCGGCATGCAAGCCCTCTTCTTTCTCCTTCCTGCGAGCAGGGCAACCCGCATGGTAGGGCCGTCGTGGCCAGAAGAAGCTATGGATCAATGAGGCGGGCGCGGCGTCATGCCTGAGCGCGGCGTCATGCGCTGAAGCTGGCTGCCGGTCTCGAGAACTGAAGGCCCGCGGAGGGTATGTGACTTGTCTCCCAAACGGTGTACGCGGGCCCTCGAGCTTCAAACAGCATTCCAAGGCCGCTCACACACGTTCCATCTCACTTCACACCATACCACCACCCCCCATAATAAACCCCTCACCATCAAATCTCTACCCCTCACGCCGCTTCGCCCCCAGCCCTCTCCCCCAGCCTCAACATCCCCTGCGCCAGCCAATGCGGATACGCCCGCATGCAACTCACCACCCCAAGATCATCCGGAATGACCAACTGCGCCCCCCGCCCGCTCAGAATCTGCGCGACCACCGCATCAGCCACCATCTGCGGATCGATAACCAGCACGCCGGCTCGCTTCAGGTCGGCCTCGTGCTTGCGGATCAGACCCGTGGCGGCGAAAGTCGGGTGTACAACAGTGAACTTGATTTCCGGCACATTATACACCGCGCGTACTTCGGCCGCGAGGCCCTCGTGGAAGGAGAGCGCGGCGGCTTTGGTGTTGGCGTAGCTCACCATCTCCGCGGGGCTGACGAAGGAGGCCATCGACGCTAGGGTGACGACGTGGCCCTTTTTCGCGCGCAGCATGGCCGGCAGGAAGGCCTGCGCGGTGTAGTAGTGCGAGAGGATGTTGACGGCGAAGATGCTCTGCAGGCTGGCGGGCGTGGCGTCGAGGATGCGGTGCTTGTGGGCGATGCCCGCGTTGTTGATCAGGATGGAGGGATCGCCATGGGCGGTCTGGATGCGTCGGGCGAGCTCGTCGACGGCGGGTTTGGAGGTGATGTCGCAGTTGTAGTAGTGGATTCGGGGATCTTTCTGCATGTCTGGGGGCAGGGCGGGTGCGATATCAACGGCGATGATGGTGACGCCTTTGCTGGCGAGGTCTTTGGACATGAGGCTGCCGAAGCCGCCGGCGGCGCCGGTGATGAGGGCGATTTCTTGGGGCCAGTTGTAGCGGTGCTTTTCCGAGGCGAAGCGGAAGTTGTTCTGCGCGAGCTGGCTGGCGTAGTTGCTTAGCCAGCGGGCGAGGCCGAGGGCGGTCAACCACTTGAGTGTGGTGATTGCTTTGGCGATGGATTTCTTGGACACGTATTGCCTGAGCTGTTGGATGGTACGTTGGCGGATGTTTTCCGGGGCGAGAGTGAGGAGGAAGAGGAGGGGCGCGGTGAGGAGGGGGTTCAGGGGGACTTTGCTGATTAGAGAGGCCATGCTGGAGAGCGGCGGTGAGAGCAGTGAGATCTATGTGATGAAGCCGGAGGTGTACTGGGGGAAGGAGCAGTATCTTGCAGCTGAAGGGCGATGCGGAAGTAGGAGTCTCTTGGAATGTTCTGGGCAAGGTGAAGCGTGAGGATAAGGGTATATGACTTCTGCGGCACACGTATAGTACGAGAGTGTCTCAAGTCCTACTGCAGCGTCTGGCTATACTGAGGCGTATACACGCATGGAATCGTATACATGATGCCAGCTACCTCGGCGACATGGAGCGCACTATTGCCTACCTTAATCTACCCAACGGAGTGTCTCTCGGGTCAGCAGCGGGGTAGGATATACTGATATACACCGCCGCCCCTTAGCTTCCTTCTCGATGCAGCCAATCGGGCGACATCTCTCCTCCGCCTGGGACTGGAGAGAGAGGAGGCTTGGACAGTGGACAGCAGAGGAAGATGCGCTTTTCCTTGCGAACGTATGCATTCCTCAGCCATCACTCCTCGCCTGCTGTCCAGTACACTGACGCCGTTCCTGTACCCATGCCTCGATAGCACCTGGTCCACTGCCGTCCAATGTAGGCAAACCCGAGCTCTCAGCCATGTAGCAAGACACATCCGGCCTCGGAAGAGGCTACCGAACAGCATACGGTGCCAAAGCACAGCGGCCGCGGTCCAAGAAGAGCCCGCATCGACAGTCGACGTCAACAAGTACGACCACCTCGACCCCACGCCACCGGACTACAGCAGCCAGCCCTTCACCGACTCCTGCACCCTCACCCTCGCCTCCGGCGCTGGCGGACACGGTTGCATCTCCTTCCTGCGTGAGAAGTACATCGCCAATGGCCCACCCAACGGTGGCGATGGCGGGACGGGAGGCAACTTGTACATCCAAGCCGTTAGAGGCGAGACGAGCCTGCATAAACTAGCCCGACGCGGCATCTTAAAGGCTGGGCGAGGCAAGAACGGGCAGGGCAGCCTGCGGGGTGGATCACGAGGGGAGGATGTGCTGGTCATAGTGCCCGTGGGGACTGTGATCAGGGAGATAGGCAGACACGACCCGCTGGCTGCGGAGCGCGTCAAGGGCTACGGCCGGGATCTGGATGATGATGATGCCGAGAGCGACGCCCCCAACCTATCTCGCAAGTGGCGGCGAGATCGCTGGCTGCTCTACCCCGGCACGCTCCCCAAGGCCTTCACCAGCGCCGACTTCCCGTCCTTGCCACGCCCGCGCCGAAACAACCTCGTGGCCACCGAACCCGAAGGGCCCATCCGTCTGGACCTGGACAAGCCAATGGACCACCCTATGCTCATCGCCGCCGGCGCCATGGGCGGCCTGGGCAACCCGCACTTCGTGACCAAGTCCATCCACAAGCCCAAGTTCGCCACCAAGGGCGAGGACGGCACGCGCATCCACTTCCAGCTCGAGCTCAAACTGCTCGCCGATGTTGGATTAGTCGGTCTGCCCAATGCCGGGAAGTCCACGCTCCTCCGCGCTTTAACGAATAGTAGGACGCGCGTCGGCGCCTGGGCTTTCACGACGCTGTCCCCAAATGTCGGGACTGTCATCCTGGACTCGCATACCGGCCGCCCCGCTCTCGCCGACACCACGGCCGGCGGCGATGGGAGGAGGAGGGAGCCGCGCACCCACTTCACCATCGCCGATATCCCCGGCTTAATCGAGGACGCGCACCTCGACCGCGGCCTCGGCCTAGGCTTCCTGCGCCACATCGAGCGCGCGGCCGTGCTGGCCTTCGTCCTCGACTTATCGGCCGGTGACGCCGTCGCGGCGCTCAAAGCGCTGTGGCGCGAGGTGGGCGAGTACGAGAAGATGCGCGATCAAGACGTCAACGCCGAGACGGAGCATCTGCTGCCGGATGCGGAGGGCATGGTGGCGTTCAAGCCCTTTGAGCCCGCTGTCAGTCCTGGCCTCGACGCCGAACCCAGCGATGACGAACCCTTCGAAGACGACGGCGAAATCATGTCTCTCCCCGGGCCGCCCATCGTCGGCCGCAAACTGCCGCCCCTTACTTTACCGCCCATCAGCGGCAAGCCCTGGTTCGTCGTGGCCACGAAAGCGGATCTGCCGGGTACGCAGGAGAATTTCGCGGCGCTGCAGGGGTATTTGGCTGGGGTGGAGGCCGGGGAGGTGGAGCATCCGAGTCAGAAGGCGAATGCGTGGCGCAGGAGGGTGCGGGCTGTGCCGGTGAGTGCGATTCAGAAGGAGGGGGTGGGTGGGATCCCGGAGATTGTGGTGGGGTTGTTGGATGGGTGATTGGGATGTGCGGAGGGAGGGGGAGGGGAGGAAGAGGAGGGTTGGTGGTGGTGGTGGGTGGTGGGTGGCTGGGCAGGGTGAGCATGGCGTGCTAGGGTGAGGTTAAGGTTTCGGGGCGAGCTTACTGTCGTGGCATATGACGGGAAGTAGACGGGATGTACGATACAAGCGAAGTAGGGAGCGGCAGAAAGCGTTCGCTCGTTTCATTCCACTGTTACCTCCTACCTGCGACTACGTCCCCGCAAGATCTCCTAAATCATGAGAACCCAGCAACCAGCAGCAGTAGCAGTAGCAACAAGAGTGCCGGCTGAGGCGACCGTTGAGGCATGAGGATTGGGAGCACTATGTTGTCTCTTCCCACACGACTCTGATGCAACAGCTTGCGAATGCGCAACTGCAATTCCTTCACTTGAGTTTACAAATTTTGGGGCTGTTCGTTCCTGCCGTTTTGGAATTTCTGAGTCAGCACGTGCCCTGCATGTGGCCGACGAACGCCTCACTTCGAAGCACTGCATCATCACCGACACCATCACCGACACCATCGCCGACCACTGTGCACCAGCTATTCGAGTCTCGTCATCGGCTATGACGGACCAGCGTTGCTGCACAGCGTGTGCGAAAGACAAGCCGGTCGGAGACTTCCTCAACGCGAAAGGCGCGCGGCTGTTGATGTGCTGCGCAGAATGCAGGGTAGTTCCGTCCTCGTCCTCGTCCGTGAGGCTTGAATGCGCGTCCTATACTATAAAGAAGTGCAAAAACAAGGTTGTTTCCGCTATAGAGTATAAGTGCTAGTATTAATAGTACTAGGAACGAAGTAGTTTGTAGTAACTATTATATTAGACCGACTAAGCAATATTACTAGCTAAGCAATTAGCGCGCTTTTTGCAATTCTTAGTTCTTTTATTATATAAATAGAGTATATAGTATAATATAGCAATAGTAGTTACTATGTTCGCTTCGAAATATAGAGAGTACTATAGATAAAGCCTATTTATAGGTAATAATAAAGTATTAGTAACTATATTCTATAACTCGTTAATCTATCTAGTAAGAAGGTTAATTAGCTAGTTATATAACCTACTCTCTTTATTAGGGTATATAGCTAGTAGGGAAGCTATAAGAGTACGTAGATATATAGATTTAGTATAAGACGAATTACTTAGAGTCTAAAAGTAGAGGAAGAGAAGGAGCGCTTCTAAGAGTAAGAGGAATCTATCTAGATAGGCCTCTATAGAAGAAACTAGAGGATTTCTTACCTAGATAGGCCTAGTCTAGGCCTATCTACCCTAGACTAAGCGTAACTAAAATAGCGTAAGAGTATAACTCTTATACTCTTCTCTAAAGAATAAAGTATTAGTATTAGTACTCTCTATTATACTATATAACTACTTAACTAGTAAAGTATTTAGATCTTTATTATTCTCTATAAGAACTAGAAGCGCGTAAGGTTAAGAGTTAGTACCTAAGGTACTAACTATATAACGCTTAGCGCTTAGTAGTAAGGCTTTCCTTCTACCTCCTCTTATAGTATACTTAATCCTATATCGATTATTGCTACTACTACTATATTAGTACTCTACTCTATTATATAATCTTAGTCTTATATTCTCCTTATACTCTACGTCTAGTACTACCTTATTATCTACGATCTAACGCTCCTTTCCCTCTATTACTTCTAGTATACTATAAATATTAATTAACTCCTTCTTATACTTTATATTTATATATAAATCGGCTATAAATAGATCTACTATACTATATATAAGCCTAATCTCTTTATTATAGTTAGCGTTCTTCTTCTTACTATTCTAGAGCTACTTATTAAGGCTAGTATAAGTAGCTATAAGCTACTTCCTCTACTTATCTATTATAAGAAAGCTTATCTAGTTATTCTTCTATATAACTATTAGCGTTACTTTACTCTATATTAATCGCTTAATCTAAACTATTATTAGGGTATATAGATCTTAGCTAGTATATATAAGATAGCTACCTAACGAAGGAGTAGTACGTTAATAAGG